>JAJLWW010000002.1:388439-417374 GCA_030570935.1 Geotrichum klebahnii | reverse complement strand
TCAACTGTAAGGCGGGACTCCAAAGATTAATCGAAAGCTTTAATTCATGCGACACGGCTATGGTAGTGAAAAACTACGATCTGATAATAATACGAAATTCTCGAAGGTGCTTGGTAATCGTTTATTTTTATTTTATGTTATTTTGTTATTTCTATTATATCTTTATACTTTACTTAGCTGCCTGATTGAACTGGCAAAACATATATTCATTCATTCATTCATTCGTTTTTGGCAATAAAATTGATCCCAGTACTAATATTTTACTCTAAATAATGTATAGTGCAGTTTTATAAGTCTATTTTCAAGTACAGAAACCAGGAAATTTTTAAGCGTGGTACAAAGCCTTTATTTGTGCTTGAGGTGGGGGGATACGATTGTTACTGCAATACATCTTGTTAAGTAACATTTATGTCTCATAGGCAGAGTAACATGAATAATAATGTATTAATTATTAGAGTATACTATCCATCTTTGGATTATTAACAATATACTTTTATTAGCTAGAGGCAATAGAGAGTTCTATACGTGCAAAATTATCAAGTGGAGTTAAGATATTCAAGCACTATATAATTTTTTTTTAAAACTTGACTACTCTCAATTAAGCATATATATATAAATGGATTTTATAATTCACTTCATTAAAAAAAATTATTAAAAGAACACACTCAGTTTGGATACTTACTTATGAAGAGGCTATAAATCAATTGATATATGTGGGGGGGGGGTGTGACCCTGATCTTCCTGAAGCACTTGGATCCATGATTTAGAGGAATGATGACATCACTTTTTTTCTTAACAGATAATTGGACTTTATGATTAGCTGTGCAATTCTCGACCTATAGAATTGAAGTTCATAATATTTTTATTTTTATTTTATAGTACTCGTATTACACGTTGTGTTTCTGCTACTTCATTTATAACAATAACACAATAAATAAACTGACTGTTACCTTCAGGTAGAAAAGGCCTATATGCTACTTTATTCTCTATTCTTAATATCCAGAGTAATTTTGTACTGCGTATAGTTTGGTTCAAAACTTTTGTGGGACTAGTTATAAAATTAAGCCTTGGTTTTACTTTACAATGAGCTGGCATTAAAACAACCAAAGACAAGTACAAGAAACCATATTTTTGCTTTTCAATTCGAAAAAACCACTAAATTGAATCCCTTGGATCTTGTTATGACTCTTTCATGTTTCGGCAAATCTTGCTGAATTGATTGAAATGGATTCTGTGTTTTCTCATTCTATTGATGATGATGATGATTATATCCCTCTAAACTTTGGAATAATTGATTTTAGTTTTAAAAAAATTTTCTTCGTAAAAGCTAGACGGCAATAGTGATGTCAACTATTGCTTTTAATACATAAGCGTTACAAAAAATTTAAGCGCGCGTTGGAGAGCCATATTCATATCTCTAGGAATTGTGGTTAGTTATTTCTTTGCAGTACACTTACCTTCTATATGGCTCCTTTCTTTTAATTCTTTCATTGGTTAAGAGACTGAAAAAAGCAGTGCAATTTTAGTTATCAATTCAAATATATCTTTTACATTCAAATCGAGGTAACAAAAATACCTTTGAAAACGTAGGAAAATATCTAAAAGAAAACCAAATAAAAAAAATGTTAAATTATATTACTTTGTCTTCTATTTCGATTAGTATCAGGACTTTGAGAATACTGAGCTAAACTCATTGGTCGGCCAGTCGTACGAGCAGGTACCACACTATTAAATTGAAAGGGAGATGGTAGTGCGCCGGTATTATTGAGCGATTGTTTGAATGGCATTGGAAGTATTCCCACCCCTGGTAATTGACGTGATGTTGAAGATTGAGATTGGCTCTCATTGATAATAGTGCTATCAACAGTAGGAGGGCAGGATTTGTAATTCTGTTCTGGTGGTAACTGCTGAAATATTTGACCTGTGGTCTGTGCTGGTATAGTATCAGGAGCAGTAGGCCATTTCGTAGAAACTGGAGGCAATCCTGAAGTTTGATGAGAACGGGTATGCATTTCAGTCATATTGGGAGTGTCAGGGAAATTACTATTATTATTCATTTGGTATTCAGACAAAGAATATTGTGGATTATCGTCCTTTCGTCTCTGATACTGAAATTCATTGTCAATATTTGCTCTTTCAACCGACTCAATGTTACGTTTGTTGGACACCTCGTTAGGAGCCGATGATAATGGCTTCACTGAATAATTTTGAAGTATTTGAGAGACTAAATCATTCGCTTTCAAAGCATTCGATACCTGACTAGTCATTTCTTTGCCATATGAGTCAACAACTTGTAGTTCATTGAGAAGTAGTGCCAAATGACCTAGCGCATCTTTATTTTGAGTGCCATGGTTCGTTAAGCAACTTGAAAGACGTTCCAAAGAAGTTTTTAATCGGCTAAGAAAGCTAGACATAAAGTCGTAATACAAAAGTGTATCATTACCGAGAGCTTTATTTTTCAGAAAAGTTTCAATGCTAGTTGAAATAGCTGTTGATAAATTAGGGATAGAATCACTTGTACCTTCCGATTTTAGTTCAGAGTTTGCATTTGTTGAAGTGGCTGCTGAAAAGAATGCGTTATCGAAAATTCGAGTCGTATTAGGAGCATAAGAGTTCAAATCAAACGATGAAAATTTTGTTGCACCCTCAAGATTAGGCGGTTTTGACTCCTTGTGAAATGAAGGACGAGGCGAGGTACGGAAAACTTGTTTGGCAGAAGTTGAAAGAGGAAACGTATTATAATCAAAATCTCTGATAGGAATATAGTGAAGTATCAATTTGCCACTGGTTGTAGACTGGGGATGTGAATGCGACTGGAATGTGTATTGAGAAGAAGGGCTGTAATTATAATTACTTGTTGGTGAAGCAAGACTGTCATTTATCTTCACTTTTGAATCTGTGGGTTCCGGTGAAAGGGATTTAATAGCAGAAGGGTTAAATGGGATCAAACCGGCACGGCTCCAAGAACTTTTGACGTTGGAAATATTTAACGCTTGTTCACGAATATGTGCATAGTGATTGATGGCGTCCTGAAAATCATAAACAGAGCCCTTTATATCCTGTCGGATTCTAGATACTGGAGGAACGTCCAAGGGGTGGAGTCCTTGAGAATGTGGAGGAGTAAACAAAAATACAATATTGTTGTCTATTCCATACTGCAAGAGTGGAAGAGAGAAATGCCCTACATGTGTATCCAGAATAAGTACCCGGGTATCACCATTGGCCTTAGAAGAAGTCAAAGGGTCGAAATGTGTTTTCATCCAATGCAATAAAATATGCTCATCAAGCCAGCCAGATTCTGAAATTTTTATTTGCCAGTCTTGAGGATACTTTGCCTGCACTCTTTTTGCAAGGTCTGACTTAAGTACAAGATAAGGAGGTAACGCATTTCCTTCACCACAGGTAACTTCTATGGAGAGAAAATTATTAGTGAGGGGGGTATCACTTTTATTGTTCTCACAATCATAAGATTGAGAAGGAGTAGGCACATTTTCAAGAAGACTATTAATACTTTCACTCCCACTACTCACGCTGGTATTGCTAGTATTGCTGGAATAGCTGGTATTACTTCCATTTCTGCTGCTTTGAGAACTGGTATCAAACCCTCGGTTTGGAGAACTAGAATCAACAGTTGAGGGATCAAAAACTTCCTGTTCATGAGCATAATTCCTTGGCTGGATAGAGGTTGGATGGCTGTCCGGATAAAAGAAGCCCAGCTCATCCATGGAATAAATATTCTTTGCCGAAACATTAAAATTGCCACATACTCGTTCAAAATGATTAAACCACGCAACAGAGAGCTCATTCAAAAGAGCTTCTGAAGGAGGATTATGCAAAATACTAAAATCGCGGGTGTCGATTGAGGGGTGACGACGACGAAAATGACGATACCATTGGCGGGTTACTCTTTCAACTCCTGTGTCTCCTTGAGCTTGAAGTATTATATTGACAGTGTGAACAAAGAAAGGCTGAGTGGCAGGCTTCCCAATACAAATAAGAGAGAGAAGAACTCTTTCAATAATCGTTTCTTCAAGAAAAGATAGTTTCATTCGAACCTCCTGAGCTCTTATGCGACTTTTCCGACCCCTAAAACGGCCATATACAGTTCCAAAAGATATACCGATTTCTTTGGCGGCTTGGCGATATGACAGTCCTTCGTTAACGCGAGTGAGAGCTAGACTAATTTTTTCTTCGCGTTCACGCTCTTTCATGGCTTTGTGGCTTAAGGTTTCACCGCTGGATTGTTGTGACATAGTGGATTTCGACGGCGGTTGGTCACAAGGAGGTACGGAGGAAGATGGTAGGGAGGTATCTGTCTCCGCCGTCGGACTTTTGGTGTCAGAAGAAGTGGAGTTGCGAGGTGTGTATTTAAAGTATGCTTGGTTGGAATCATTTTCCTCGTAGGTAGTAGGAGGGAAAGAGGGGTTTTGATAGAAAGGTGAAGTAGGAATTTGGTTCTTATTGTTTGTGATACCAGTCATAGTTTATTCCTAACAAAGGTGGAAGATTCTTGTCATTGGAAAAATCCAGATCAGAGAATAGCAGAGCAAGAGTTTTATAGATATTCTTATTGAATAACAATATAAGGGAAGGCTTGTTGACTATGAATCAAAAAACTCAATTCTCTAGTCAGTGCAATGCCTTATACTAGAAATAAGAGCGAAGACGATCAAAGATGTTAATAAATTATTATTTTAGAGCTCACTCTTGTTTCATAGATGTACTAAAAGTGAAGCGGGAAAAATAGTAATAAGAGGAAAAGATGAAAGGAAGAAGAAGAATATCGAGATGGAAAAAAAAACAATAGATATAGAGAAGGAGGAAAAAATGATGTAAAAACAGCAAAGCTGGGGGATCATTTTTTTTTCAATGTTGATATGATGAAAGAGCTATGACGTAGGGCTGGATAGTTTAGGAAACTCAAAATGTTAGCAAATATAATGCATAATAATAACATTTCAATGTTGTCCAAAACGGAAGAAAATAAGAGTAAAATATAGGCCTGGTGGTTAAAGAACTCTCGTATCTCTGTTTTCCAGTGTGAAGAACCCCGTTGAGTATGTGTTTCGGTTTATGTTGCTGCTGCCCAATCCAAGTTATATGGCCTAGGGATATGGGGTTAGACTCATGAGGCTGATTTCAAGATACGTACTCTCACATAATTTTGTTTTCTGGTTACAGTTGGCTCAATAGGCTTCTAAGAATTTAACGCCTGTCTCATGGCGGCAGCAAGTATAGCAGCCATGGAAATTGCTGCTGCGTTGTTGCTAACTGTAACTTTCTCTCGTACCAACTCCCTCAGCACGAAGCTTGTTTGGATAATTTTAACTGTCTTTCAAGCCCACAAGCTCTTTTAGGATGAATATATAATCACTGAACCGCTCCTTTCAAACCCAGAATTATAGAGTTGAGTCTCTACTTCCATCGTTCGCTATTAGTTAGGGTTTGTGCATTAAGCCAGTCCCATATTCGTCCTTCTTCCCATTTGTCCAGCATCCATCACTTATGCTCTATGCTCAGGGCCCACCATTTGGCCATTTGTCTATCAAAGTCCAGTCTCTCCCATATCCATTCAAACATACCATTAGGGGCATTTCCATAATAAATCATCAAATCACTTGGGCTTACGTTCAACTATACGGGATGGGACATTATTATAACCCTAGCCCATATTGTATCCGCCCTCTGGCCGGCAGTTTCTTTCACCTTCTATGTAAAAGCACGTAGTCCCCCGCTTTTGGTCCTAGGCTCCGAGGGTATTCCAGATCATTGAATTGAATATAAAGTATAATCCATCGCTGTTGTATTTTCTAAATTCCTTCAACTCACCTTCTTGAAAATTTCTTGATCCAGTAGCATATAACATCATGTCCAATATTCTTCGTCCAATTCGAATCCTGCTATTGGGGGCACCCGGATCTGGCAAAGGTACACAAACCAGCCGACTGCTAAAGGACTTCAATCAGATATCAGCGATTTCGTCTGGGGATCTGTTACGACAGAATATTAAGGATGGTACCGAAATTGGTGAGTTATATTATTGCTGTGAACCGGAAATTCGAGGTTTATTTGCTTACTGACTCTCTGCCAGGCAAAGAAGCTGATTCGATAATTAAATCCGGTGGTCTTATTCCCGACGACAAGATTGTATCACTCATTAAAACTGAACTTGTCCAGCGAAACTGGCTCAACTCGCAAAGTAGTTGGCTTCTTGATGGATTTCCAAGGACTTCTGTACAGGCAGCAGTTTTGGATTCAACCCTTCAAGAGCATGACGCAATGTTGAATCTCGTGGTTGAGCTAGATGTGCCTGAAGAAGTCATCCTGGACCGAATTGAAAATCGCTATGTGGTGAGTACAAACGACTACGTACTAACTATCTTGCCATACTAACAGGACTATTTGATAAAAGCATGTTCCGTCTGGTCGGGTATATAATTTGACGTTCAATCCTCCTAAAGAGCCTGGCAAAGATGATATCACTGGTGAACCTCTTAGCAAAAGACCTGATGACAATCCAGTAAGTTTCTCCGGGCATCTCGGAAGCAATTTTTTTCTAACTTGTAGTAATACGCTGACACAATATTTAGGAAATCTTTAGGTCCCGGATCAATAATTACAAGAAGTTGACCCTTCCAATGTTAGAACATTACGACCAGGCAGGCATTGTCCGCACTGTTAAAGGTGAAACGTCTGATATCATTTATCCTCAATTACAGCGACTTGTGTTGGAAGAGTTTTCTAAATAATGAGTACTTAGATATTGATACAGATATGTTTAGACATTTTTTTTCCTCTTGTTATTTTAATTATATGTTCAAGAATACGAAATCAAATTATGATATGCCTATAGATCAAATATTTTACCTCTTTTTGACGATGCCTAGACTCTACACAAAGAAATTTTTGAGATATAACCCCAATTCGGTGGTTACAAAATAAGCCTAGTAACCATAGCTTATTTTTCCTTCTTGGATCACAAGCAGTCAAGTTTAACTTGAGATATTGAGGTTTCGATCATTACATTCCTCACATCCAATGTTAATCGTCAACTCATATTTTACTTGAGCATTATTGGGGTTTTCAATGGCACTTGGCTTCCCAAGCTTTTTGCCAAGCATTTCTTATAGTCGATAGTAGCGCCTTTTGACTTGCAGCATAAAGGATATAGTCCCAGGGAAGAATTCTTGATAATAGCCATTTTATTTAAGATATGAAAATAATGTCAAGAAGTAGCCCCATGGCAGGAAATAGAGTCTAAGAAGGAAAATTAGGTCAACTTTTAATAAACTTTTCCGCTTCCGAAGATTTGATAAATTGTGAAAAGCGTTTGGTCCAAAATGCCGTATTTTGAAGCTCATAGGATGAGCAATATACAGTATCCATAGTGTCTTAGTTCTGTAATTGCATTCCAAGATAAGGAGACTGTCCATTGTTCATCTGGAGATAAACATGGCAACTTTCCTAATTTATGAACTAGGAAAGCAAATAAGTGAGTCCTAAAGTTTTCAAGATTCACTTCTTGGTAATTATATACATTAGTTTGGCGTAACCGTTATTGGCATTATCAGCCAGTCTCACTTAAGTTAACTTCTGATTAACCTGCTATTAATCAGGCCCTATACTTTCGATTTAAAACTAGTTAAAAGAAACCAAATTTCTCTTTGCAGGTATATCCTAGGTGCGTAGTTTAAAAATGTAAAATCAATTTAGATTATTAGGTATAAGAATAGATTCAAACTTTTTTATACCTCTCTTTTACAGTATTTTGCTTATAATTCACAATAATAAAAACTACCTAAGGTTAAGTAGAACACTAGGATATTATGAACTACAGACACAGTTAAGAAAGAGGTTTGGATGTACCCATACTTGTGAGAAATACATACAAGGAATAATACTTGTACCCCTCTTTCAATAATCGAAGTCTATCTAGCTCAAACTTTTACAGAAGTAACAGTGTTAACCACTGAGTCCAAACAGGTTTGTTGAAAAATATACCAATCATTCCTCAAATGTTAAGAACTCACAGACCCAAATTTCACAGTTAGTTCAATAAATTTCATAAGCAATATCTGATTTGTTTTGGGTATCCGGACCTGAATAGACAGTTATCAAATATCTTCAATTTGGAACTCTCTCCCCAAGTGTTTTGATTTTGAAAATCATCTGCTTCAAACTTAGTTGCTACCAAGATTTATAACTCTTGTGTGTTCATTTTCAGGATTTTATTTAATTCTACTTCAATATGTAGCATAAGGATCTTCATTATTTTCCTGATATATAGTGTACGTATAATTGAAAGTATACGTTTCTAGTCCGGCTCGTACCCTCTTCAAGTCTCGGTATTTGTGAAAACCGATCCTTCCATATTAACGTTGTAATCATCAGTCAAGTCTCTATACTTTGAAATAAACTTATTTAAAATGTGCATATAACTGACCACTATGATCGTTGATAGCAATATTCGTCATAGGAGCAACTGGGACTTGAAATCACGACAGTATATCGAGGTATTGAGTACCACCTTTATATTATCTTCGTATTGAAGTCAAGTATTTTATTTAGAATATGTAACTCCCTATTTAGATGAAGTAGTTGAGTTCAAAATAAATTCAAATACTCAGTGGTTTTTGTCTTGGTCCAGGTTACAATTGAATATATTTAACTAATTAATATATTTAATTATAATTATAAAATTAATAAAAATATTTTCTACAAATCAAAGGTCGTGCTTCAGGTAACTGTATGTATTACCTTGATTGTCTGACATCACATCGATGTAAACTAAAAATAAATAAATCTTAAATTTTCCAGATGTAATATCTTAACAGAAACATGCTCTAATTCCAAATTGGATGCACTGATAAAGTCTGTTTTTATTCTTGTTTTGTTTGCTAAAACAAGCATGTCGGTAAGTACTGTCAAGTCTTGCAAATATAAAATGATGTCAGAAAGGGACAGATTTCTCTAGATATCTTGCTCACTCATTTGAAAGTCAAAAACCCCTTTGTTTATGATTGAATTGATGGATATAAATAAGGGAAATCTTGGGGACAATGAATGAAGGTACGTACAGATTAGAAGGTATATCAAGTAAGTTCAGGGTCGAAAAAAAGAAAATCTCAAGAGAATGAGACACAACGTATGTAACAAAGAAATGTGAATAAAGAGGAATAAAGGGAAAGGTTATATTGATTTTATGCACTATTTGAATACAACATGGCTAAAACCCTATTTATTCAATTTTTCAAAAATATTTGGTTGTATTCATTCATTGTGTTTGTAGATGAACGCTTTTAACATAGAATCAAATTGGGACTCCGTGGCCAAGCTGGTTAAGGCGCGCGACTGTTAATCGCGAGATCGTGAGTTCAATCCTCACCGGGGTCGTTTTTATTCCTCTATCCAATTTTTTTTCTCTACTTTTTTTATATTAATTTAGAAGAAAATATATGTCCGTTATTATAATTGCATTATTCACAGTATGTCAGGAGGTAGATATTCAGTGTTAATGGCCTCGCTTTCTCAAAATG
Organism: Geotrichum klebahnii; assembly: GCA_030570935.1. NCBI lineage: Eukaryota > Fungi > Ascomycota > Dipodascomycetes > Dipodascales > Dipodascaceae > Geotrichum > Geotrichum klebahnii. The sequence goes on along the minus strand of JAJLWW010000002.1, from coordinate 407,838 downwards.
TCTTTATTAGCTTGACAAGTTGTGGTTATTTCAGAAATTCTAAGTCCAAGTCAATTACCTGAGTTTTACTCTGGCACAATTTTTTATTAATAGCATACTTTGTTAGAGAAACAAATTAAGTTCAGAATTTTGAAGTACGTATTTATTTTGGCCTGGTTTTATTTTAAAAGCATTAAATTTTTCAATGAACTAAATTTCATCCATTTGTAATACATGGTAAAAGAGTCATTTGCATATATTTCCAAGGAAATCAAATTCAAGCTCATACACGTTTTAACGGCCAAAGTGATAATTCATTGATATCATACTTTTATCAGCTTTAAAAGGGCTTGAAGCCAAATGCAATCCCAGAACCAAAACTCTTTAAGACTTATTACATTGGTATTTCAAATTGATGAATCGGTTATTAAAATGAGGGTCGTAAAATACGCTTCTATACATACTATCAATCACTTTATTATTCTTTCTCTTGCACAATCCTTCAAGTAATCACGGGCTTTATTTACAATAAATTGAAATGGGATCTATTACTATCGAAAAAATTCTCAGAAATACAATTAAGTTTCTTCAATTTTAAACATGAATTGAAGTAGCTTTATGAAATTGAAAAGATATCTTCTTTATAAACAAAGTTTGGTTTTAAGTGTTTAAGCACGTATCACAAAACCGGTTTTTATTATCATACTACACAGCGAGCCGTCATACTTCTCTTATCCATTGTCTGTGTAGAAACTGTAGAGAATACCTATTCAATGATTAAAATTCAGTTAATAACAAAGTAATAACAACAATAAGCATTATGAAATGCTGTAACAAGGTATAAATTTTGAAATGTTTTCGTTTGGGCAACGTTTTATTATTCTGTATTCTGTAGGCACATCAACCTGTTTCACTACAAAAAAAAAACACATTGAAACCAGCTGAATAAAACGTTGGCTTCCATTGTTCAGGCCTATAACGGAAGAACCAGTGAAAACCAGTAGTCTTAGGTTAATTTGCTTTGAAGAATGTGTATATAAATAATCAAGAGCAAAAGCAAGATATAAAAAAAAGGAATATCAAAGATAGATGTATAATGCAACTTTAATATTAATATGGAAACCGTTGGAATTAATCAAAAACAAGAACGTCAAATGTTTTACAGAGCTTTGGTTCCAAGTACAAACTTCATGGTCCGAAACCAGCATAAGGTACAGTTGTAAATGATCATGTTCAAAAAAAAAATAAAAAATAAAAAGCATCCCTCCATATTAGAATTAACAATCAACTATTAACTCATGCGTGCTTAGTTTTTTTGGTGGGGATTTCTATTCCCCATACTTTGGATTATCAATATTGGCTCCACTGGATACTTCTTCTTAATGCTTATCTACGAAGAACATAAAGATGCAGTAGGAACACGAGAAATGGCTGATATTAGTCCAGAGATACTGTATATCCAGACGGGCAATGGTCCTGTGCTTCATGTTAAAACAGAATATCCGATATCGGTCAAAAGAGCTGTGTTTCTTTACATGTGGAGACATGCAAGGATCGCAGTACTGTGTTTGTTGGTTTATTCGGTCATGAGTGTGTACTGCGGGTTTCTGATTACACAAGGCATTGCCAGGTTTAAGCTATGGCACTTGATTAAGGTCTATTAGGTCTGCCCTTGGGCTTTATGAACTCTTTTAAAAGATGGTATGAGTGGTACTGGGCCAATCAAACTGGCGATTAAAGTAATCAACATCCAAGTTTTATCAAAAGTCCAGATAAGGCTGAAATCAAATCAAAATACAAAGAAAAACCCCATCACCATTAATAACTAGACGAGAAATACAAAGCAATTATTTAACGAAACCAGTCAGCTGTAGTAGATGAATCCTCTACTCAGCCTTCTCAGGACGAACACCAGCAAGCTTGTTGATAGATTCTGTAAACAAAAACGCGTTAATATGGAACTGAAATTTTTTTTCACAAAAACTACAATCAATATACTCACGTTGAACAAGGTTAATGGAAGACAATTTCTTTCCATCTTCATTCTCGTATTGCTGAATAGACGCGTTGGCCTCGACGTAGACCAAATTTCTATATTGAAAAAAAAAATTGCAATCAGTTAGAATCACAGACACTATCACACAAATACAATTATAATGGTTAAACATAAACTTGACATACCCTTTTTGAACGTAGTTGGTCATGAAGTTGATGGCATTCTCATCAAAAACGGCAACGTTGAACCACGAAGTATGATCCTTGGAGGTATTGACGGCCAACGCGTATTTGACGTACTTGCGGCCAGCTTGTGAGCTGAGCTCGCTGATATCGGTACCAACGCGGCCAACAAGAGTCAGCTTAGCAACATCGGCACGAGCGACAGTAGAAGAAAAGTGGCGAGCAGCGTTAACTGAAGCGGTGCGGATACCTTGTCTGAGATTAAACATTTTTGATTTTTGTGGTTTATTATAGATGAAGAAAACAATTAAGCAAAAATAATAAAAAATACGCGTGCTAGAACAGCAATTGAACAAGAATTCAAAATAAAAATTGGGCTGGTGATAGATCAAACTAAGGTGATTTAATTAAAAGAGTGGCGGAAGGGTAGTAAAAACAATAAAATATTAATTAAAAACAAAAGAAAAAATAAAATAAAAGAATTATTGGGAGTGGTTGAAGGGGGTTTCATGAAACACCCATTCTGTGATCCCCAAGAATTGAAGCTTCTTGCCCGTTTGTCGAAACTAAAGATATTCCCATTCTCCGATAATACAATTGCCATTCCAAGCATATACTTGAACAGTATTGGGCAAATCATGAGCTAGTGGGTGCAATGGAGGGTCAGGGGAACTATTAGATAACCCGATCGAAGATCCCTGAGCTAGTAAGCGATAGTACATGGTGCCTTCTTCAAATACCGAATCCAATACTTTCAAAATGCCGTCTTGATTAACCAACAACAAGCGGCCTATGGTTTGAGAGTCTTTTTCGGGGACCAAGACCGGTCTGCCGTGGTATTTCAGCTTGACAAGTGTGTAGTCAGTTAAAATGTAAGAAAAAGGGGGAGTGATTTGAACGGTGGGTACTCTTGAACAATTGATATCATTCGAGAGTTCATTTTTGAGAAACGAGAGTGATGTCGTTAACAAGCGATCCAGATGGTTATCCGGAAAGAATACTGCAGTTTTCCAAGCAGTGGTCATTGCAGATATTTGGGCATTGCGTAACTTCAAGGGCAATCCTGTTAGATGGAGAATTTGATTCTACAAGGGCCATGTTTGGGTCGCGCTATGACAAGTGCACAGTGTGTGCTATCAATTGACATGTTCTAATCCATTGCCATGGCCGTTTAAATTGCAAGCTTGACCCTGCAACTTGATGCTTCATTCCTGTTCTGTGTAAGTCGTCCTGGAAACCGTGGCCATCTGCTGGCCAGCATGAAAAAACCCCTAAAAGCATTTTAAAAGTAAAGCTTGATCACTTAATGGTTATTTCGATATCAGTTTCTTTTTTCTGACCAAAATAGTGTTGGAAATGTGCTTATAGTTTGGGGGAGTGTCGGCCAAGGTTGGACAGACTTTCGCACGCCGCTTTTGATATTCAACAATGATCGTCACTATTCTTGAAGGTTCCCAAGAACGTTCCAACCATGATGATTGATTACTTAAATATTCTAGACCCATGGAAATTAAAAAATAGCCTGGGTGTTGTTTACAAAAGGTAAAAGCCTAGAATATGCACAAGGATCTCTGCAGATTCCATTTGAGCGCGCAATCTGACAAAAACCACTCTTGTTTATAAGCACTGACACTACATTTGGTAACACGGCAAAGAATGCTATTCACTTACCGCAGTGAGAGGAAGATTTGATGCTTATGCCAGGTATTGTCAGACTGTTAGGTCTCATTATTTATATTGGACTGTACTCTAGTGTTGGTATACCTCACAGATCTGAATGATACAAATTCTAAATGGAAGGCTCAGCAGTAAGTTGAAGCGATGTGCAGGCAATTATAAGTATCTCTGGATCCAGGGCACTTGCGCATATGAAGTCAGTCTAGACATTGTGCGTGCATAACTAGAATGGGCATACAAATGGAACCAGTATGTTTGAGAAAATTGAAATTAATATTTAGTGGATTGTCCAGGATGGATTATGGGTTGAAAAGCGAGCAGTAGGTCTGTTGCCAAAGACCGCGAAGAGATATAACTCCATGGGTCTAATTTGATTATGGTTAATGGATTCTTTTATATATCTTTGACATGTCCATTTGAATTAAGGTGTATATTATTATTACAATTCTCCATGAGTGTACCTAGTATTATTCTACATCTACAGTGGCTCCAAATCAGCATATATCCTACTTCGTTTAACCTTTAACTACATAATTCATGTCTGTTAGTTTGCATTTCTTTGAATATTCCTCTTCACTTTGTCACTTTGGTTATTGTATCATGGAGTAGATTAAAAGCTGTGTTCAAAGGTTTCAGCGTCATACATTTAATAACACAAGTATATTTAATATTAAACATGAGTTCCTTAAGTTGCCTTAGGTTAATGTTATACCAGTTTAAAGATCTATATATCACAGAGTGGTCAGGCACAGACCCCAGCAACCACATGGCTGCAGAGTAAAATCTGAGCTTTGGTGTTTTGAAGTAGTTCGTAGTATCAAGTGTAAGTTATTAATACTACTGTATATGTAAACATTTCTAACATTGATCTGTAGAATAAAAATAACATCCAAGCTAGTTCAGATGATGAAAGAAATTAGAGGGATATAAACTGAAGAAATGAAATATTTATTTTTGTCATATTCAAGTAAGTAACAGGAAGAGTTGAAGGTGTTTCAAGTTTAGAAGAATAAGAAAAAAATATTATATAGATACAGTGTGACATGTACATTTTAAATATAAAAATAGTAGGCATAGAAATGAGATATAGATATATTTTGGATATGGATTATAGAGTTTTGGTCAAGTTCTTTTTTCAAGATTTTACATTTTATTTTGAGTTTTTATATATTTCATGACATTTAAACGTCCTCTCGATTTTACAAAGTTCAAATAGTACAATATCATGATGTCAAGTAAGTAGCATGCTGTATGAAATTAGCCTAGCAAGTTGTATTATTTGTGAAATTCTATTTATAAATCTCGTACCCAGGACCCATCTACGACATGGCCCATCATCTTTCTTTTATTCAGTCGTACTTAGCCCACTATTCTTCAGTCATAACCCTCCAGTATTCAACAAGTCCATCTCTAAGCATTCAAACATCAAGTCTTCAACTGTATATATTCAATCTCTTCAACAGTCGACCCATAAATGAAATAATTCCATCTACTTTCCACCCCCTTTCCATCACCCCAGCTCTTTTTTGTTTAATGTTTTTTTTTTTTTTTTTTTTTTTTTTTTTTTTTTTTTTTTTTTTTTTTTTTTTTTTTTTTTTTTTAATTTTAATTTCATGTAATATTCGTATTGCACTTACTTATTCTTTAGAATTAATGGCGGGTCCACCTTGAATTAAAATTAAAAAAAAAATCTCAGCATATAAAAATGTACAAACCCTAAGCAAAGGGTGAACGTAACGGGCCTCGTAAACGAAGGAACTTGAGAGAGGCGGAGAGGAGGGCCATGGCGGGATTTTTAGTAGTTTAGTTAACATTTTTTTTTTTAATAAAGTCAACTTGGATATAGTTGATTCTTATGGAGTTTAGTTTAGTTGAGTTCATACGAGACTTTATTTATATATATATATTTGGTTAAGTAGGAACATGTGCTCATAAAACAGGTACTGAATATATTTATAGGTAAATAGAACTAGGTCTATAATACTATAGTCTTATAGTAATATGAAATCCTTGGAATCCTTGGAATCTTTAAAGTCCTTGGGATCTTAAACATGTCTTGTCGCCCTGACGATATGTGACAGTGTTAGTCAGTGTACACCAGTGTGTAGTGTATCAGGATGATCATCGTTCCAAGCAACAGCCATATGTAACTATAATATATAAAAGTTCCAATTATTGGTTTGTCCAAGTTGAAAAATATAAAATTAGTTTGGTTACAGGAATAGATTCCTAAAACCTGTTAGAATTAGTGGGGGCAAAGCTTTGGCAAGGTTACACACAAGAGAGAGAGAAGAGAGAACTGAAGTTACAGAAAGAGAACTGAAAGTTCCAGACAGAGAATTTTGAAGAAAGTTACAGAGTTTGAGATGGTTACAGTTTAACTCTGAATATCATTGAGAGATGATGCAACACAAAAAAGTCAAGGTACAAGAAAAATAATACTAATAATTATGATAAACTGGAGGCGGTGGTGGGTATAAGTGGGATTACTATAAATAAAGATGATGATATCAAATAGATTGTCCAGTCTTAAGTGTCAAGTATCAAGTGTCAAGTTTTCCATGAAGGTAACTAATATTGTAATTTTGTATTTTTCAGATTATGTAAGTGATTTGATTTGAATTTTTCATTTGAATTTTTCACTTTTTCAATTTAATATTTGTTTAATAAAATGCTACGTTATCACGGCATATAATACCTATGGCGATCTTAAATTTATTTATTACCATCATAATATATCGGTTCAGTACAAGTTTTATTTTCAAAATCATGTTTTAAACGCCTAGGTGTGTGGTTGATGTTTTGTGTTTAGACAATGCCAGTCTTTTCATATCAAGTTGAAATATGAAAAACTTTCACTGCAACTCAATTCCAATATCTGCAATATACTGCTGTTTTAATTATTATTATTATTATTATTTAATGTTTATGTTTATGGTTATTATTTGACTTTGATAATGTCTCCAACTATGCAGTTTTCAATGTCAGACTGCAGCAGCAAGACCTTGTCAACGTTCCATCGTTCCACAGTTTGTTTGGTTCTTTAAAGCCCTGTAGGCGGTTTAGATGACTTGAAGGACGGTCTTGAGAGTTCATTTAATGGCGAATGATCAAGTCAATTCAGAAACGTTGAGCAGTCTATACATGGTGATTTTGTATTTATTTTCTTATTTTATACATTTTATTTATTGATTATATTCAAAGGTCAATTCCAGGTACAGTGGTTAGTGTATGTGGTAGTGGTAGGGTTAAGTGAGTGTTTTTTGTGGATTAACATTATTATTATGGTGAAATATTTTATTCTTAAATTTTTCAGGAGTTGAGTGTAATATTATTATTATCTATTCATTTCCGTTCATTCTTTAACCATATTCCTGATAGTTCATTCATTGATTTATGTATTTATTCATGTATTTATTTATTTATTTATTTATTTATTTATTTATTTATTCGTTCATTCCAGCAGCCAATGATAAGCTGATAAGCCAGACCATAAGCTTGGAATGTACTTGATATATATTCCATGACATTCCATCATCAATCACATATTGCAATTGCCCTTGACTGTAATTTGATTTCAACGATCTCAACTCCATTCAAATCTCCATTGAAATCTGTGATTTAATTTTTCATTTCATTTTATTTCATTTTTTTTGCGGCTGCTGGCTGCGTGTGTAGCGGTCCGCATTACCCACTATTTATGTTTATATACATGAAATATATCAACTCTATGCGAACCAAAAATTTCAAATATTAAATAAAAGCCCCTTAAAATGCCTGGTCTTCACTTGTAGTCTCTCCCGTTATCTTATATAAAGGTTATGGGACTGGACATCCTAGCTGTACATGACCCCAGAGAAGGTAACATCAAGTAGCAGCTACTGCGATGAAATTTACTTTCCGTGTGAAATATTTACTACCCATGAAATATACATATTCTTCATGAATTCTACGCGTATTGTCTTCACTTTTTATATATTCCACACCATTTGTTCCCATTTGTTCCCATTTGTTCCCCCTTGGATGGTTAATGGTAAATCATTGATCTGATATACTGGATTTGGAACCACTACACTCCTCGCGTTGTTGTTGCTGCTCATTCCAAAGGAGTAAGAAATGAATTAGAGAAAAACAACAAAAACAACAGAACGCGTAAATATGTGCACGCGAGAGTGAGAAAGAGAGAGCAACACACACCAAATGTTGTTGAAAAGTCCATCATGGCTGATTGGTTAGGTTCTGTTGGTTATATAAGATAAGACGCGATTTATCACAAGAAAAAAAAAAAAAAAAAAAAAAAAAAAAAGAAGAAGAAGCAGGAGTTATAAAGATGAAATAAAATAATTTAATATAAGAATAATAATACATGGAAATGCAATTATTACAGTAATAATAGGCTCATTTTATCATCGCAACTTTGCCAATGATGCGTTGAGTTCGCGTTGGCGATTTTGTCCGATCCAGGAAAGCAGCTGATGAGTCAAATATTGCAATTCCTTGGTCATCATTGAAGGTTTTGTGCAATGAGAACCAAAACAAGGTTTTTTCTTTTAGCCCCACCAAAAACAGTGAACAGTGATATTCACTAACATTCAATAACATTCTATAATATTTCATTATTACTCAATCTAGAAACAAAAAAGGTCTGGTTCCATTTATAGAACCACGTGAAAACACGTGTGTTTGGCTTTTTTGTTTGGGCTTTTTGTTAGCTCAATTCTTTTGTATACAAGTACGAAACACAATGATTTTACAATGATTTTACAATGATCTCACAATGATCTCACAAAAATTCCATTATTATTTCAACTTCTTCTTCTTCTGTAAGACCACCACTACTCTATGTTCTTCGGGTGGCTGTTTGACCACGGACTGCATTGGTCTTGTTTTTGTTTTGTTTGGCTCCGCAATTTTTTGGCAATCTAGCAGCAGTCGATGAGCAGTCGATGTGCCGTCGTTGTGCCGTCGATGAACCGTCGATGAACAACTTATCAAACAAGGCTTATATATACATGCTCAATTGTTTAGATATTATTTTGTCTTGTTTTAACTGTTTGCTATGCGACCAAGAGCACTTACCCAGAAGGATGAAGACGATTTTTGATTTCTTGTAGACTACTAGAACTACCCAGACCTACTAAGACTAAGACTAAGACTAAGTCTACTCGGACTAAGACCAAGAGCATTCTCCAGAGCAATGGAACAGTCCAATAAAAGTGCAAAATCCCTAAACCATTATTAACTACCCTTTAACCGCAGCCGTTATTACTTAACCATATATTAATATATTAGGTTTTCGTTCCATCCAACCAAAACATGAACCATGTAGCAGTTACCCGTCCTTCTACACAAAAAAAACACAGCCCAAGGGTATTTTCCCTAAGAGTAAAAATCTCTCCTGCTCGCCTGCCTACTGTTTTTACCTGCCTAAAAGTGCCTACAAGTGCCTACCAGTACCACGCACAAAAACACTCACTCTACCATGCACAAAACCCACCTGCAAATCCACAAAGAATCAAAATCTAACCCAAAACGGAACTAAGGAAGGAACTAAAAATATTATTAAATATCAAAAGTACAGAAAAAGAAAAGACATATTGTAAAAAAAAGAAATTCTAAATACTACTAGTAAAAATAATATTATTTTGTGTTTTGTTTCTTCTAGCACCACAAAAGGCGTGTCATGGTTATCCCACATTTTGCCCTCTCCACTGTATTTTATAGTGATATAATATTCTCATAGAATTTCACGGTACCCTTACCAGTACATCTGGAGGTCTCATACTAATCACTTCCCCCTTTACAAAAGCCTAAACAAGTTTCTTTTGTTTTGAACCCAATCTTAGTGTATCCTCTTCAATCACTATAAACGGGCCCACCTTTGATAACCGCAACCCCCCTGAACTCCTCCCTCTGATGCTCTCTTCCAAGGGCTTTTTTCACTGAAATATATTTATTTCTATATTTATATATATATATGGTTTGATCTCGCTCCATTTTTCAATTTTTTTTTTTATTTCTTCTTCTTCTTATCTTTATTCATATTCTTCACTTACACTCTCCTCACACTCTCTCACAATACTTCACTCATTATCACATCATGTCTGCCTCTCCTTTAGATCAATCCGCATCACCCATGTCTGACATGGAACACACACCCTTCTCTTCCAGCTCTATCGACGGCTCTATGCTTGGACTGGAGGACCATGTGGAAGAATCCTCCCCCCTCTCCGACCCCATCACAATCACAACCACCCTTGGATCGGGCCCAAATAAACGCAAGGAGGTCATGACTTTGCCTCTGCCCCCTGGCGCGCTGCCACCACGAAAACGCGCCAAAACAAAGGACGAAAAGGAGCAAAGACGCATTGAGCGAATCATGCGTAATCGTCAAGCCGCCCACGCTTCGCGTGAAAAGAAACGCAGACATGTCGAAGATTTGGAAAAGAAGTGCGTTGATCTGGAAACAGAAAACAGCGCTCTTCAAACCCAAGTCAAGTCCTTGAAATCGAATCATGAGCAGGTCTCAGATCAGTCTGCGTTTTTCAGAAGAAAGCTGTCCGAGCTTTCTGACATGATTGCTCTAGCACAAGCAAATGGCTCCCTAGAGTCCATTGATACTCTCAAGTTTCTTAAAGAGGTCGATGCTAATACTATTTCCATCTCACAATCTCCTGTCACCACCTCCACAACCATTCCCAGTGCTCTTATTATTGACAATAATGGCGATTCCGATACAAACTCAGAGATTGGATCCCTTCCCAGTCTCTCGTCATCGGTTGCCAACTCTCCTTCCAACTCTTCTCTCGATATCATGATCAAGTTAGAAGACACAGAGGACGACAATGTTGTCATCTCTGTTCCGGGTGAGGAATACCCCTTGTTTGGCTTATTGGATTACCGGTCGCATCATCCAGCAGCGATGATGTGTCTTTCTAAGCACGATCAGCAGCGTCGGCTCTCAATGAGCCAACCAAGGAACATTCCCACTCTGTAGTCTTCAACAACCTGGCTACCATGGAATCAATTGATTTGGACGACGAGTACTTGTTTTTGAACGACAAAATGGGATCTTCCGATCCCTACTCGTCTGCCGACTATGAACTTGATTCCTTTGAGCCTCTTTTCTCCAGCGTCTATTCGGGATCCTTGTAGGAGACGTCCTGCAATGGGTTTCAATAGTCGGTTGTCTTTGACCCTCATTTTTTATTATTATTGTTTATTTTTTGTGCGCAGTTCTTTTGAGTTCTTTTTTTTCATCACTTGAAGGACGACAACATTTCATGTTTATTATTAGCCCATCCAATGCTAAAAGGAATTTTCGCCTGGCCGGCAAATGGCGCGCCCTGGTACTGTTACGGTACAATGTGGGCAGCGACTGGTCAGAGCCGGCGAGTTTCTAAGTTTGGATGAAAAGCAAAATTTTGAATTTGAATTTTTCTTGTCTGTTCAAGCAGTGTGAAATCAAAAAGCAATAAGGGACGATGCGACGAATAAACAAAAACAAAATAATAAAAAATATGAAACGACAATAATGAGAAAACGAAAGACAATGGAAGTTTGAGAACAAAAAAAAATCATCTTGATTCACTTGGTTGAATGGTGATATTTTTTTCATTATTTTCATTTTTCGAAATCTTCAAAGTTTTGAATATTAAAACCCTATACTGGGAAAAAAAATGGTATTATACTACTACTATTACTTGTACAACAAAATCAACTACAACAACAACAAAATTATATATATTTATTGGAGGAATATTCAATTATTCAAATTTTTTTTATTTTACTATTATCACTTACTATGGAGGGGAAACTGGTTTTTATTTTTTTTTATTTTTATTTTTTTTTCAAACAAAAAACAAAACAGCATAACTTGTATTTTTACTTTTATTTTATTTTTTACTTTATTTCATTCACAAAAAGGTCTTATCTTTTGTATTATTAGTTTTAATATTCAATTCACTTTATTTTCATTAACTTTTCACTTCCTTTCATCATATCTTCAAGTCTTTTTTGTACAAGGCGACTTCTAATACTTGAATCTTGATAAAATGCCGGTAACAAAACATGGACAAACAATGACAATAAAAGCAAACAATAGAAATATAAAAAATAAAAAATAAAAAATACAAAGAATCTCCAGATCGAGATATCCAACAAAACCAACCATCAAAACCGCCAACCACCGACACATTGAAAACCAAAGCCTCAAAAACAGCTTTTTTTATATATTTTATTTTCTTGCTCTTAACAAACTGTAAAAATCTCTACCTTGGATTTATATAAAGTAACGACTTGTTTAGATGTGCCATGCCCAGTTAACCACAAACTTACAACTCAAAGTACATATTGTTTGGGCCTTGAGATTGTGGAACTTTAGGGTTCGCTATACAAAGAAACTGGACCAACAGAATACACAAAGAAGCTCTTGGTAGGGTCTCTCTCGTTTAAACTATCTTTATACTAAAAAAAGGAATTAAACCAAATATGATTAAATATTATCACATTAAAGTACGAAAGTACGAAAATACATTTGGTAGAAATAGTTATATATACACCAAGTATTTGTTACGATGAATATGCATAGTAAAACAGAATAGTAATTAATGGCAAAATTCTTGAAAAAAAAAAAATAGTATCATGATACTAAAGATCTTCCCTTCCCCAATAATTGCACCGTACTAAAATAGTTGACCATCTTCACTCTATCACCAAACTACTACAACTTAGTACACCAACATAAGATCAAGAGTAGACGGCAATACATCCTAATACCCGGATCTGTTAGTGTATGTGATTTTGTGGTAAGATCAGCTTTTTTTTTTTTTTGGGTAATGGTGGGTCTATTTTAATATATAACCAGTAGAAGCAATCTAGGCATTTAGTGTAACAAGTAAGAGCAAAAGTGACGGTAATAGTAATAGAGAGACAGCGAAAGGTAAGAGCAAGAGTTGTACAAATAGGATTTGAATATCATGATATGGCGGTATAATTGTAAGACTAACAGTAATAGTTATAAACGTATGTATACTTTAAGATATATTCTAGGATTACTTTAAACTAAGTAAAGTGTTGTTTTTAAGCAGATATACTACCAAATGATACTAGCATATAACATATTAATACAATACGGCGAATTTTTTAAAAAAAAAGTGGAGATGAAAGTTAGTAGAAGAGGATTAAAGATACAAAAAAAGAGGTTATAAAAAAGATGGAGAAGCTTTTTTGAACAGAAAATTAGTTGTACAAAAGAATAAAGATGAAAGTTTTAATTAATTAATTAAATTGCATATTAATAATACTGATGTACTACGCACAATACCTTGAAGAAACGATATAATGAACAGTCAATGATCAATAATACCTTTGGATATTGGAATATCAGTATTCATGATTTTAACTTTTGGATTTTGTAAACTGGATATTGTAAAGTAGGTTGAAGGTCACTTGAAAAAATGTGTATTATATCAACTTGTGACAACCCATAATAATCCTGAGTGATATATAGTGATGTACAAAACATAATTGATATTAGGCTTGTTTAGTGCTAGGTTTAACTATCAGATTAAATTAGAACTAGAACGAGTTACAACAAAAAAAAACACAAAAATAAAAATCAAGTACTCCACTTACTTTAATTACCTAGCAGTCTACTTGAGAAAATCACTGCAAGTATAGGCAATACGACTTCATACTTGCAACATTAACTTCATGGTACCGGCTTTCTCAGACATAGAATAAGGCTCTACTTGCTAGCTCCAGAAATACAGAATACAAGAAAATAGAAGTGCTCGGATCGTCTTGTCCTAAGTCAACCAGCCTTTTGTGTGCAGTTCCCTCTTACTTAAAAGCGCTTAGTCCGAAAATGGAAACTCGAGTATAGAAGAGTAAGTAGACATGAATGTATGGAATTTATTTTAAACTTGACACTTGTGTAGAGACCTTGTCTGGCTGAAAAAAAAAGTAAAACAAAAACGTAGAGTCAGTGCTTTGCTCAATCTGTCAAAAACGTCTGTATTCAAAATTATGTGGTCCTGGTACGTAGAGTGAAAACACTAAACCTCTTAGTTAAAAAAACAAACTGAAAGAGACTTTGATTTTATGGGTCTTCTTGTGAATGTAAAGCACCACATTGAATTTCTTGGAAGAGTTTGAAGAAAAACAAAACAGTCAAATTTGTTTTGTGATATTTCAATAATAATATCTATGGCGAAATAATACTGAACTACCTTAACGCTTGACTAACCGCTAGCGAGCTATCACTTGAAAGGACCTAAACATGAACTATGCCAATCTATTCCTCTAAATGTCTTCAACTCTTGGGTTCAAATCATAAGGTAATCCTAGGAATTTAAAGGTCATGAAAAATTAATTTCTCACCATGTTTTAAATGTGTATGGGTTTGTGACACTCCTTGAGATTACATTCATCCCAACTTATGTTCAATACTTTTCATCTTATTATGGGCTGGTGGATAGTTACAAAACTATATTTTCAATTCTAATTTTACACTTGACATGGATTTCTTGAAAGAAGAACATTAGTACATGAATAGACTATAATATATATCCATATGCAAAGTATCTGATCAGTTGAAAAATTTCCTAAAGTATTGGGCATAATTCCTTTGCAATTAAATGTCAAATGTCAGTGTATTCACATTCTATATCATGATTATATATTCCAAGTACGCTAAGAATTTGTTTAATGTTTAAATGTGTACTTGCCCAACTCATAAGCAAAGCCCAGAGTCAAGTAAGCATGCTGCAGCATATGATCAAATGACAAATGATCAATAGTATCACGAACAGAATGAATGTAAGGATTGATATCCTTCATCAAAGACTCAATCACAAAAGCACTGGGAAACCCGACCTTGGTTCCTGAGGCATGATCAGAGCAGGCATATCCACATACATCCTCAGCATATGGCAGAGAAGTGTACGAATCAATGCAAAGCTCAACAAAGTCCGTCAAGCCACGGTCAACGTAATCCGTAATAACACCGAATTTCTCAGTGGTAGGGTCTAAAACGTATCCAGTCATGTCTTGCTGAAGCTGGGCCTTGACATTAATCTTGCGCTTCTTGTACTCGGTCAACACATCCTGGGAGCCAAGAAGACCACCTTCTTCAGCAGAGTACCAATGAAACTGCAAAGTGTTCTCAGGCTGATACCCGGACTCTACAAGAACTCTGAAAACCTCCAAAATAGTGACACTACCAGATCCATTATCGTCAGCGCCAGGAGCAGGCAGAATAGAAGGAAGGAGCAGATTAATGGAGTCTAAATGAGCTGAAATAATTACAACTGGCTCATGCTTCTTACCCTTGCCAGATCTGTGTTTACCAGGAATGCTAGCAATTACAGAGCGTTGAGCCCATCTGTGATGGAAGGGGAATACTCTAATCTTGGGTTGTGCCTTTGCAATATGCTTCACTTGTTCAAACAACCACATGGAAGCATCCTTTCCGGTATTACTCTTATAATAGCGAGTGTGGAAGGAACTCAAGTTCCCGAGATTAGACTCCATGTTGTCCTTGTTGAGCAAGGGCAACAACGACTTGACCTCAGCTGGGTAAGACACGTTACGTGGGAAAGTGACGGGATGGGGGTGATGAGACTTAGCATGCTCATCCAATTCGTGGTAAAACTCGTAATGTTCGGTGATGTCCATGAATTTTACACCTCTTCGGCGCATATCCACCTTGTCCATTTCATTTCGGCTAACCAACTTATGGAGACCAGTATCAATCAAGCGACGAACAAGCATACCGTCCTCATCTCTCTCATCACCCAAAGCCTTAGCAATGGCGCGGTAGTCATTCTCAAGGAAGGTAGACACGCCACCAAGAAACTTGGAAGCTGCACCCAAAACGTGTTGAAAAGTATCAGTTGCTCCATCTCGAAGGACGGCACCCCAATTAGGGTCAAGACCCCCTAAAGAAGCGGCCTGACAGGAGCTCGCTGCACTAGCAGCAACGAGAATAGTGGTGAATTTCATAATAAGTTAACGAGTGGTGTAATGGTAATGATTGTAAGTTGACAAATTATTTGGGAGGTGAATTCATTTATTTGTTGCATTTCCCATAAATGTAAACAAAAACAAAATGATAACCGACTCCACTACGGACGCGACACAGATTGCCAAGTGAAATTTATCTTTCACATACATAAATTTACAAAAATTGAATTATCTAGTTCTTAATTCCTTCCACTATACTTAATGTGCTAACTCTTCCATAGATTTTTCTAATCTTGCTTGGTTATTATACTCTAACTATGGACTTTCAAACTTTGCTCCTAGAATTATCCAGTGAAAAGAGTAAAGGCAGCCCTTAGAAGAGGACGGAGGAATATCCGATTCTTCAATCCGGCCCACTTATTTTATGTTCCATTTACTGTTATTGGTGAAAATTATCGGTTAACGCCGAAATCTCTAATCTCATATGGAGGCAGGTGTTATCTATAAGAGTACCAAGTACAACCAAAAACCTTTATACCATATTTCAATTAAGCTTATCCTGCTGTTACTCTCTTAGTCGGCAGGACCATTGTCTCAATGAACATGAAGAAATAATCTGATTCAACATAGACTTTGTTTTCGAATAGTCATTTGAGTACATTCAATATGTGATTTATTGGATTGCTGTATAAAGCGCAAATATTCCTATGCCAAATACCTCTTGGAATCGAGAAAGAATAACAGAAGAAGGCAAAGAATAAAGTTAAAGACTTCGAATTCCCTTTTGTGTTAAACAACAACGCACAATATTACATGAATAGTGTAGTGGGCAATTGAGGTCAATGATATCAACTACATGGCTCCATCAAGCTTATTGAGGTGTCAGAACTCAAAGTGCCAATTTATCTCAATACCTTGATGGAATCTGTATAAAATTAATCAGGCAGTCTTAGCAAGTTGCTCAGGTCTAACCAGGAAGACTTTGCTGTTAGGAAAAGCTACGTCAAGCTGTTTGAATACCTGCAAAAAACACTGCTACAAAAGACATGCAGTACGGTTAATTCTACAGCTTTGAAAATTTCACCTTATTTTACGACATATACAAATTCTTGGATTGACCGGTACTTACTGTATTTATCAACCTCATCTATTGATTGTTTTTATTTCTTGCTCAAATGGGCTTAAAAATAAATAGCAAACCCTGTAAATACTACCAACCATAACGATATCAAAGAGGGGATGAAAATGCAACTTCCCTTTGAAATATCTTGATTCAGGGTTGTATGAGCCACAGATGCTGAGGAAGTTATGGTAGATATAGATATACTGGAACCATGGGTTTCCGAAGTGGTGGAAGCAGAAACGGTTGCAGTGGATGTGGTTGCCTCAGTTGTAGAATAAAACTCGCTAGATGTCTCACTAACGCTGGCTACTTCGTCTGTGGGCATTGCTTCGCTTGTACTTGATTCAAATGTTGAAGTTTCGCTGTTATCACTAACACTTTCATCCGTGGATGTCTGGGTATATGTAACCTCAGACATTGAATATATCATACTTGTTTCGATTTCATTTATGGAGTCGGTCATGGAATTAATATCATCTGTGTAACTCCACCACCCATCATCGCTAGATGATTGTTCATAATAATATGTTTCAGTCACAGTATCAGCTGGATATCCATCTTGACGTTTATGTATAGAAGGAGGTGGAGTTATAACTGGAATAGTAAGAGATCGAGGCCGAGAAATTATAACTGTAGAATTTTGCTGTACAACGGAGGAAGAAGAAGCTTTAACTCTCGCTCTAGAAGGTTGAAGCACAGGCTTTAACTTAATAGGGCTAAATTTGCCTACCGCAAAGTCGTTACAAGTTTGATTAAAAGATTGAATTGCCAGAATATCGTTTTTGTTGGTTCTGGAGCATGCTGTATGTGCACATTGAATTACCTCATTATGAACAGTATTGTCATAAAACTTTGAGCCCTTTGTGCTATTTGCGAAACCACCACAGAAGCAGGCTACATTTGACATGTATCCACAAAGACTTTCGTATTTGCGTGCAACTTGGCCAATACAAGATAGAATACAAGCAGGAGGTGTATGGTATGTACCGTTTAATTTGTGAATAGAAGAATTGAATGTCGCTGCATTCTTTTGGATTAATATTTTAGTGTCATTGAATGAGACGAACTCATTATACTCTGAAGGTACAATTCTGGCGGAACCCAGAGTGAGTAGAAATCCAAGAGCAAAAATGGATTTCATATTAACGATATGTTTTTCCCTTGGCAATTGAGTGTCAATTACAGCTTTCTTATATATTTATAAGACTAAGTATATTAAAGGCCTTCTAATAGGAAACAACCACCTACATGAAGTTATAAAAAATAATACCTTCCAGATTAGAATGAATTAAAAGACATAAGTTTTTAGTAGAGATGATTGATTTTATGAAATTAGATCTGGGTTGGCCAATAGGCAAAAAAAATTTAAAGTTTATATGAAAGATAGTTCAAAACTATTCAATCGTTAATAGAGTCTTCTGTACCTGCCGTATTTTCTTATAAAAATGACTAACATTGAACATAAATCACATAATGCTCTTTTTTGTGCTCAGCATGATATTAATTGACAAACACAAAAATGTTTAGAAAAACTCAGCAATGAATGGACTACTTTTTTGTAGTGCCATAGCAGCGCCGAATGGCAAGAGTGCCAATGCTGAAAAACCCAATTCCCCAACTTATTTGGAAAGCTTTTAGTTATAAATTAGGACATTTACAATAATGGAAATTGAAAAACGTATCATTATACTATCTGAAAACAGTCAATAGAGATATTTATGAAATAATTCTGAGGAACGAAAAGTTAAACAACGACTACTACGAGTGCTGCCAACTATTCAAAGGCAGAGTATGGTCCGATATTGAGAATTGAACTTATCTTAACAGGTCCAACACGTTTAAACAAATACTTTCCAAACATTTCAACTATAAAGAGGAGAAACCAATATGAATTTCTATATAATATATTATTATATTTAAATCCAATTCATTGCAACCTAGTTGGATGGTCTCAAATATTAAAAGTAAACTTGAAGTCAAGCAGAGGGACTGAAATGAAGTGCAAATCAGACAAAGTACAAGTTTCAGTCATGATAGTAAGAAAACATTTAATTAGGATAAATAAGATAGAGCAAATAAATATTGAAGTTTTTCTCTTTGTAACATTACAAAAATGAAGCAAATAACTGTTTGTACAAAACTCGAATAACGCATAGAATTTTGGAGTTTTTGTTTTAAAGATTCAAATTTATACTTGAAAGTTTTCATTAACAAAGATTAGATAAAATAAATTCAAAAAATTTTTTATTTTTTTTATTTTTTTTTTTATAGGAGTAAAAAAGACCCCAATTTATTTATTACCGAGTCAACTAACAAAGATAAGAAAAGAAATAAAAATTATATAAAAATAAAAAGCATTGCTTAACGATCTTCAGCTCAATGGCTATTAGACTCCGTCAATTTCAAAAAAGTTCAGTAAGATTTGGCTTTTCACCAAGTTGTTCATGTATACCTCAATTTAAGCCCGAAAAATAC
>JAJLWW010000002.1:283050-388339 GCA_030570935.1 Geotrichum klebahnii | reverse complement strand
TGCAAATTCTAAACTAAAAAGAAAAACTACTTGAATAAAGATATTTATCCAAAAATTGCTAGATAGATAGCATTACTTATTATGTTGATAGTGTACATACAAGGGAATTCTCAAGCGCAAATCCGATGTAGTGTAATGGCTAGCACGGTCCGCTCTCACCGGGCAAATCAGGGTTCAATTCCCTGCATCGGAGTAACTTTTTTTAATTCTTCATTTTTTCACGACTAGACGAATACTCCCAAATCCAAGTTGACCTACTTCCAATTATAGTACAAAATACTAGGTAAGAAAAAAACAAAAATGCCTCTATAAGGCTCTATCAAATGAATATAAACTTATAGGGAGTTTTAATTATAAATGGTACAAATGATATACAAACTATTATACTCAAGTCTAATAATAACAGTACCTTGAACGAAGAAAACCTACCCCTTTTGTGAGTTCCGAAGGGTCGTCCCATCGTATCATTCATCAATAGCATCATAATCCATCAGTTCAGTTCCATTGAGATGTAGCTTCTGATCTAGTATTTTTGTTTTGTTTGGGGTACTGAGCCTGTTAGATGACTTGGAATTACGATGATTTTATTTTTTTTTTAGATGAAGGAAATGGAAGTAGTTGAAAACCGATGGATTTGTTGCGTGATTCTTAAGCATAGTTCACGATGGTTTTCTTCATAAGAGAGCTTCAGAAGACCAGAAGCGCAAGGATATGAATAATAAGGGAGTTGAATATTAGTATATTTACGTTATTATTATTATTTTTTATTCTCAAAATTTATTCAATTTTTGGTGAGAGAAATAAAGGGTCAAATAAAGGATCAAAGAAGGAAAAGAAACCAAAGCACCATGGAAATAAATGAGTAGAAGGGTACACTTGGTTCGTTCGTCAATATTATAGATTAATAATAGTTACTATGTTCTATTGTAGATCCCCCTTATCTTCTTCCAGTACTTCTACCGATGTATTGAGATTCCAGCTAAGGATACTTATTTTCAAACACAAACTTACAGGATATTTCATCCATCCAGTGCCTTTTGCTTGTTAACCAACGGAACGAAGATGAGAAAAAAAATAAGTTGATTGTGGGCATCAGAAAGCTGTTTTAAGCTTTGGATTGAGAATTTTTTGTGTAGTGGTATTTACTTGTTACCCATTTAGGGATACCCCGTCTACTGGAGTAAATTATCATACTGTATCTTGATAATTTGGACAACCAGATTCATTTATTTTATTTTTTAAATATACAATAGTACCAGTCTTTAAACCGATATGAAAAGAAGGTTGGTTAAGTGTTTATGACTCTCAGTAACAAATAACCTAAGCCAGCAGTTTTTTTTTTTTTTTGGCTTTTTAAGAATTTCGAGACAGCGTCTTCTCGGGGTTTGTGACAACCCAAACGTCGAGTTACAAACAGGCATTTACCATTTGTTAAGACATAGGAGATTCAGAGTTTATTCAGAAATATATATTTGAGACAGTTTGAAAGGATTATAGGATAATTAAAGGAATATATAAAATTATATAGCCAAGTTTTCTCTGAATCAACTATCAAACATGAAAATGTAATGTATATTTAGACCATGAACTAGTTCAACTATGAACACTAAAAACATTGTATTTTTTCACTTGAATCCCGGTCATACATAAAGTTCAACATAAAATCATACATTTATTCAAATGCGGAAGGAGTCTCAGTCCATGAAAGAAACACTAAAAAACTCAAAAAAAATATTCAACTACGACTGGTAACTACGACGGTAAGCCTTATGAGGTATCCACTATATGAAATCAATTATAGTGAAAACCGTTTGAAAAAAATATTCATAATAATACTATACGACTAGACCAAACCTATGGAACATGAATAAAAACCCACTTGCTCTGTTAAACCACTATTGAACTGCATCGGTTAAACATAACAATCATCAGTCTCTTTCGTTACTTCACCCTGGCTCAATGTTTTATCTCGAAAGTTAAAACCTCATCATCAACATCAATGCCAACTTCCAAAACATTTACAAAAAACTAATAAAGTATGACAATAAAACAATAGCAAGTAAAGTTATGCCTTGTTGGGTTGTTTGTAAATGATAGTAATGTAATAATGAAAGAGTTATAATTATAAAGTAAAAGAAATATAAAAAAAAAAGAAAAAAAAAATGTATAGAGAGACAACAAAAATGAAAAATGAAATCAATGACAACGATTATCTAACCACAGCAGAAAGAAGTAATCTTTGACCATACCCCTTTATGCTCTGTTTCGGAGTGCTGTTGCTGCTGCTGCTGTGTGTAGTAAGGGTTAGAAGACTGGGTTTGACTGGGGTCTTGAGGTTTGGTCTGCGTATAAGGTTGGTTAGAGGTAGCAGACGGTTGGGACACAATCGCTTGTTGCTGCTGTTGCTGCTGTTGCGCTGGTACCTGACCAGGTTGCTGATTGTAAGTGGATTGGTATTGGCCGCCCTGAGCAAGCGTTTTTCCCATACGACTGCCAGGGGTAGCAATACCCGCCGCACCCGCACCAGAACCTGACTGTGGTGGTTGACCTTGACCAGACTGACCAGGCATGGAAGGGTTTTGTCTAGATCGTTTCGACTTGCTTCTTGCAACAGCATTAGGAGGAAGAGGGTGACTAGAGCGCTGTTGGGCATACTGAGACCCATTTTGAAGAGAATTGCCGGCAGCAGCAGCGTTTTGAGCATTGGGGTTGGTGGTAGAATGTCGGTGGCCAGGAGGATATGGGTGGCCGTAACCATGGAGATTAGGCTTTCGGTTATTTACAGAATCCCATCCTTTTCCACCGTTTAGCTTCATCCAGTCGTATTCACCATCCTCAGACTCTCCAGTAGACTTGAGTGCTTGAGTAAATAGGTCGCGCAGGTAGTCGTAGTCAGGAGTGGCATCAAAGTTGAGGTTGCGAACGTATGTGAGATATTGTTCAATTTGCTCTGGGAAGCCAGCGCACAACTCCTTAATAGGGGTTGTTTGTTTCTTTTCGCCAATTTTTTCGTACTTTTGTTTGTTAGTAGCAGCCTTGAGTCCTTGCCAGGGAAGACCTCCTCGTAAAAAATACATGAAAACATGGCCTAGAGCTTCTAAATCGTCACGTCTGGATTGTTCACGGCCCAGATGAGTATTGATGGACATGTATCTAGCGGTTCCAGACAGGGACTTACGCTCACGATAAGGAATGTGTTGTTTAGTTTTAGGGTCTCTGTACTGTTTAGCCATGCCAAAGTCAATGACATAGATGAGGTTGGCGGTTCTTGTGTTGGGCTTGCCAATCAAAAAGTTATCAGGCTTGATATCTCTGTATATGAGGGACTTTTCATGGATGGTTTGAACGCGAGAAATCATTTGCTTGGCTACCATGACGGTTGTCTTAAGAGTAAACCGTCGGCCGCACCAGTCAAACAGGTCCTCAAGCGAGGGTCCAAGAAGGTCGATTACCAGGATGTTATGAAGACCCTCCTGGCCAAAGTAGTATACACTGGGGATGCCCACAGAGCCCACAAGAATCTTATAGGTTCTATATTCGTCGCGGAGCTGAGGAGCATCTGATTTTCTAGGCTCAAACTTGATGGCGACCTGTTGGTTGTTGAGGAGGTTTGTTCCTTCAAAGAGGACGCCAAAGGAGCCTTCACCAATTTTCTTGCCAACACGGTAGTGGACGCCGACCACGTTGGACGATTGAATGTGGTTTGACATGTTGATAGTCTACAGAGCAAAAGAAGGAGAAGGAGAAGCGCACTACGAGGCGTGTGAAAGGCGGCTGTGTGTGAACAAGATGAATAAAGAAGAAGGTTTGAATAAAGCAAAGATTGAAGACAAGGAAATTAAAGAAAGAAGAGAAGAGCTGAAAGCTGTGAAGCTGTAAAGCTATGAAAGGGGTGAGATGGATGGAAGTGGCAGAATTGGAGACGAGGGTGGGTGATGATGATGAAGAGATGATGATAGAGAAGTGGAAAGGTGGAAGAAAGAGAAAGAGAAGGAGAAAATAAAAATAAAAAAAAATGAAAAAAAATGATTTTTTTTAATTTTCAAAACAAACGAAACTTCCACTGAGCAGCGGCGCAAAAAAAGGCAGCGCACAGCTGGATTTGCCTTGTTGTATGGGGGAGTGGCTGGGTTAGGCTTGGGCAAGGGTATATCCCACTTGAAAGTTTCAGTTTCAGTTCAAGTTCCAGTTGAGCAGCAGCCCAGATGGATTAACAAGGACCATGGATGGGGATATGAAATTGGAGAAGAAAGAATATAGGCATGAGCATGGACACATTTTATTCTAAGAAGATTTGATCTTGATTATCCTCAAATTTACACTCACACGCCTGGTATGATAATAACACTTTAACTACACTTTCTATCCTCTCAAATACTATTCTACTCTATCTTCCTCGGCATTTCTAGCTTTCTAGGTCCCCTTACGAATGCTTTCCTAGATTCACTGGCTTCCGGATCGTAAAACAGTTAATACTCAAAAACTCACAAAGACTCATAATAACTCTCTGTGCATAGACGCCAAAATACACGAGAGAAAACAAAAGATACCCCCACAAGTAAGCCAATTCTACCCACGCAGGGAAAAAGTAAAACAAGCGAAACACGACACCAGCTGCAAACAGCGGGTACATGGGCAGGGACCAGAAGGGAAACGGCTGTCGGGTTAGATGAGCCAAGATAATGCTGGTTGTTACTCGTCCAAAGACAAGTGACATGGTTAATGCAAACAGCACAATATGATTTTCTGAAAGAATGATGGACCCGGGACTAGTCAACCACGAATAAACAGATAAAGAGAGAAACAAAATGGGCAGCAGCTGTGGAAGAGTGGCTGCAAAGTCCTCCTTTCGCTGTTTTTTGGACTCGTATACATTGTAAATACAAACAGGCAAGTGGCCGACCACGACCCCAAGGAACGCGCTCAGTACCCACAGGTCTTTCAATGTGAAGCCACGGCCAAAGACATACTCACTCATTGAAAGGATGTCCACCAGCCGAGTATTCCAAATCTGTACTCCAAAGATACCTGAAATTAGCATGAGCCCAACTGCAATGATAATTCCTTCAGTTGGCCCATTCAAATACCCCAAGTAAAGAGTATGAGTATGGTACGTTTCCCATGTGGATGCAAACATGGCGATGCAAGTAATAAATGTCACCAGCGCGGTTTCTGGGGTGGATCCCATGCCCATACATGCTGATTGGACAAGCCCACCCAAGCAGCAGTTGAGGGAGTCAATTCCATGGTCAAACAGCTCTCCTAGTGGTGAGCTGGATCCTGTCTTGCGTGCCTGCTTTCCATCAATATTGTCCATTGTCTGGTAAAAAAACAATCCCGCTGCAAATGAATAGTAAAGCCATGAGGGTCCCGGTCCCACGAGATCTGGGATGTAAATTAAGATACAGAGAATGTTGATGTATATGGCCATGATTCCTATAAGTGTGATAACATTAGGAGCCAGCCATGATGGCATAAACTGAGCAGACCATGTCCAGAAAGGATTGAGAATATAGTACGACAGATATGATTTGTCCACGGACTAGAGGGATGGATGATGAGTATTAAAACAATGAAACGGAATACGGACTTACGTTGTACTTGTAGAACCTTAGCTGGACCAGTGAATCCTGATCCAGACAGTACATTGTGTCTTCAAATAACATATTCAGTCTTAATTTCTATAGGAGCTCAGAAGACCGGAAGGAAGGTAAATGAATGTGAATATCACAGGTCCGTGATACAATTCTCCTGAATTTCCATTTTCTAAATTTTTTTTGTTTGGGTAATTTTACCTCACATGTGGTCAGAACGTGAAAAAAAAACATTATTTCACTTCTTCCTTCAGCCGAAAATGAAACGAAAACTCAACTTCACGGCAAATGGGAAGCTCTTGGAAATCGATGCTTCCAATAAATTTCATGGCTTTCAGCCAAGTATGTATTTCGACCTAATCATCGATGATTTATACTTGAATTAGCTAACAATTCATAGTCAACATTTGGACTACAGTCGTACCAGCGCGACTTTCTTCAACGGCAGCTTCTTTCATCAAGGAAACGTTTCCAGAAGAAGACCAAAATCTAGGACATGTTCGGCGATTTACTAATGTCGAAGACTCGTTTTCTGTTCCTGCTGAGTACGCTTTAGATCAAGGCAAGCCAACTACGTTTTTACGAATGATGGTTTGCACGGAAGATTTCATGGACGATCAAGAGCAGGTCGAGGAGCTATTGAAGCCTTTGATCCAGGTAGCCAAGGGGTTTCAAATTAAACCCAAGAAACCCAAGAATGGAGAACCTTTGGCTGAACCCATTGTCATTGATATGTACTACGATGCTACAGTGAAACTGAAAACTACAGCCAGATACACACCAGAAACGAAACAAGAATCAGTTGAATGGTCAAACAAAACAGGATGGCCATTAATGTGGAGAGGTAATACTGCTGCTATTCCTACTGACATGTCTTCGCGAGACCAAGTACAGGCCTTGAAGTATCTTCGTCAAGTGGTAGAGTTGGCTAAAACTTCCAAAGACCCATTTGGAGTTGCCACACTGATTGTTGATCCTCAAAGGGATGTCATGATATCTAAAGCGACAGATGACTTTCGAGATGATAAAAACCCACTTAGACATAGCGCCATGGTGGCCATTGATCGGGCTGCATTATGGCGACAAGGTCTGACAGAAACAGACAATGATGGATATCTGTGTCGAGGCTTTCATGTGTACAGTACTCATGAGCCATGTCCCATGTGTGCTATGGCCTTGCTACATTCACGGGTAACACGCTTAGTGTATTTAAAAGCAACCCCTGTGACTGGTGGAATAGAGCCAGAGAGCAGTGGCCTTTGCATCCATGCGCAGGATAAGTTAAATTGGCAATATGAAGCATGGAAATATAGTGGAAGTGATGAGGAAACTTCTGAAGACCTTGGGGCCATTGAACACATCAAAACAGCGAGCACAGGTTATAATGTATAGTAATAAAACGGGTCGGACCAGCCCAAACGATGAAGTGCTCGTTATACTAGGATCCATCTCCGATGAGTTTTTTCAGAAGATATCTTAAGAAAGGCGTCATTAGATGACTTCTTTCGGACATGTTTTTATCATCTATGTCTCCGAGTTTCTTTGTATTCCACGGTTATCTGCTTCTTTTGTTCTGCTTTTCTGGATATGAAGAAATTGAGCTTAAATCCAGCAGCAGCAAGTCGGAGGTCAATAAAGAATTGATAAAAAAAATAGACAAAAAAAAAAAAAAAAGCAAAAATTCTAAAAAAATCTTGTTACAGATAAATTTTTATTTTTTCTCCAAAATATTTCTCAGGAGATTTCCCATTCCAACGACGAGCCAAAAGTAAACAAATCGCTTGTTTATGCATGCACAACATCTGGTTTCCGCGTTTCTACTTCCAACAATTTCGTTTTTTTTCTTTCCATCTGCTGGTTGTCTCCTCCATTTCACTGCTTCAATTCCAATTGGCAAACGTCTTAAAAGATGTCAATGCCTGTGCTACTTCCAAGCTCTGAAATGACACCTCTTCAAGATCCTGATCTGCCAAAGAAAAGACACTCCAAGTCCGTCTCTTGGATCACTTACACCTCAGGAGATGGCACGGAACCCCTAAGTGGCCGCAATTTGTACTATCCTGGAAAACCAGAAGAACATTCAGACGACGACGACGACGACCTCGAAGATGGAGATCATGACAGTGATAGTGACCGAATAGAAGGTGAGGAGCAAGATACTTTAACCAAGCTGAACATTGGCCTGTCCACAGCTACTTCCTTGGATACCCTCAAGAACGTTGAGCCAACTTCTATCGAAGCTTTGCACCCCAGCAGTCTCCTGTCCCAGCACTGTCTAAGCCCTACTCCGTCTGGTAAGGGACCCTTTTCCATAGAAGAAACTCCAAGACGTCCAATGTCTCCTCATAGACGTCATCGCACTGCATATAGTATCTCTAGCACCTCAAGCTCGAGTACAACAAGCTCTCATCAACAGCTCCATCATCTCAATCTACCTCCATATTCCCCGTCTCCCTCAGCTCCTCAATCACCAATCTTAAGAAGTTATCGATCACCATCTCCAACCCTTAAGTACAGTCGCCCACAGTCTCCTATTTTCAAGAATCACCACCGAGCCATGTCCAGCATTAGTAGTACTTTAAGCAGTAGCTCTTCGGTGTATCCCCAACAAAGTAGTAGGTTCACTTTTCCACCACCTACCCCTGACCCGATATCCCAATCAGACCATGCACCTGAGCTCGACTATTCATTTTCATTTTCACCTTCTCTGTCATCTGCACCGTCAGCAAATTCTGACGATGGCTCTTTGAATTCCCCATACATCCTTGAAAGCCAGACAGACCTCCAGGACATTTTCACCGAGTTGGCCCATAAGGAACGTCGTCTTTTAGAGGCCCGAGAACAACTTCTTGCAGCAGAAAAAGACTTGAAGCATTTTAAGCATCAATGGAACTCGGTATTAAGCGGAGACCCTGAAAGCAAAAAACAAACTCATGAAATTCTTCATAACCAACTTGTTACCTCGCCCAGGAGACCTGAAGCATTAGCGAGACCAAATTCGGACCCGTCGTATCTGAGCCATGGCCGAAATAGGCATGGCAAGTCTTCTTCGTCCATGTCTGCTCCTGTGTATTCTACTAGGTCTTCTAAACGACTACTCCCTCTCAGACATAGTATTGGACATGCGAGTGAACTTGGTCTCTGCCTTGAGGATGACGTTGAGTCTAATCCCTTATGTTCTTCTGGGCTTGCCCACAAGCCTTCCTCTCACAGACTTCAGGAGTCGAGTTCAATCTTGGGTAATTTTTCCTATTTCTTTCGTGAAAAACTTCATGGGTTATTTGACCTCCATGAAAGCCAGTCAAAGGAATTAGTTGATCCCACTACCAACACACCAATTAAACGCACTTCGTCCTTAACATCTACCCCAGCTTCTTGTAGCACAGTATCTTCCTCTACTTCTTCTATGCTAATATCCCCTTCTTCCTCTATGTCTTCCGTGTCTTCTTCCCCATCAATGCACATCTCTTCTCCTTGTTTTTCAAAGTCTATTTCCACTCCATTCTCTTCTTCTGTTTGCGAGTCAAGCTTTATTGCTCGCTTCTTCTCGAACATGGGACCTGCTGGAGTGGTCGGCCCTCCCATGTTCCCCAACTCTTCTTCATTCTCTACTACAACTCATCCTCGTTCTACTGCACTCAAAATGAAATTTAATACTGCATCTCCCACCCGCATTCACCACGCAAAACAAAGGGGCACTTCCTTTTCATTTTCGACTAGACCAATGTCAATGCCCATGCCAATGCCAATGCCACCAACCTCACCACTTCATCGCACACCTGGCATTGACAACTTTCATCAGTCGTTTGCACCTCTTTTGTCCAAGTTCAATGAATAGTTTTGCTTGAACATGTTTCAACTGTTTTTTTGTACCTTCTTTATATTTATTTTTTAATACTTAGTAAAGCCTCAAGCATGTCTATAAACCAATTTTGTCTCAGTTGTCTGCTAATAAATTAATAAATTAATCTCCTTATCCCTTCATTTCGTTTCTGCTGATTTGTGAAGCTCTCCGACGAGATCAGATATTTCTTGAGCAGCTGCGCCTGTCACTCTAACGGTGTCCTCTGATAGCTCAAAGCCACCACCTTTACTACGTTTAAGCTTTGTCGCAGCAGTCACATTCAAAAGCGCGTCAGTTGATTCTGTAATTTCTGCAAGTGATTCCTGTGCTTGTCGTTCAATTTGTTTTGACTTGGAATTTAGAGTCTGGATAAGAGTTTCTGTAAATATGGCATTGATGCTAGGGTCTGGAATATCTCGACTAAGGCTGATTTTCCTGCCCTTTTCTCGTGTTCCTGTCGAGAACTCAGCTATAGAATTTTGAACCTGATTCCTCCTTTCAAAATCCTCATCTAAGAGCGCTTGATATAGTACCCGTAACACCTGTTCCTTGTGCTCAGAATCACCACTCCCGGCCACCAGTTTGTTCAGTTCTGGAAGCTTTGAAAATTCAGAAAATGACAATGTATCTCTCAAAGATGTTTGAGAAAGTAAAAATTTAGATAGAATCTCTTGTTTCATGATTAACTACTATGTTTAGACGGAGAGAAATAATGGAGAGAAAAGAGAAAGAAAAAACGACATTAATAGAAAAAGAATGTGAAAGAGCATGAATAAATAAATACATATATACACTATCGCAAGACAACATTAGCATTGCGAAGTTCCAGATACTGTTGGTCCACTCCAGGTGCCAGATTCTGGACAATACCATAGATCTCCACATCATAATATCTAAGGCCATGACGCACTGATTTGTATCTTCCCTCTAGGCCAGTGATATCGCACCACCATTTTCGAGGTTTCAGAGAAGGAGGAGCGTCTAATGAAGCATATGACACGGCAGAAGCTGGATTTTTAGCTTTTAATGGTGTTCCTTGTTCTTCTGCTTGCTGCTGCTGTTGTTCATACTCGGTCGTAAGGGCTGCAAGTCGTCGTTGTTCATCAGCTAGTACAGCTTTAGCGGGCTTATGACGACGACTTGGAGGCTTCCAAGAAGGCTTTTTAAAAAACCTAGGTGTATGTGCGAAGTCTGCATCTGCTACTGAGGCGGTCATCACTGCGAAGATACCAAAAAAAAAAAAGAGATTAATAATGAAATGAAGGATGTGTTGAAGTTCGTGGTGGTGGCGCTGCTGTCAACTTGGAATAATAATTTTAATTTGACAACGATTGCAGTTCTTCCTATCTTGTCCATAATATCACCACCACCAAAATTAATTTGCACTTCTTTGATCCAAGCAAAACGAAACTCAACAGCCCTCGTTAGGCCTCTTCATTCTTGTGCCTTTTGAATTACAATGAACCTCTCCTCGTCTGGAGGAGGAGTAGGTCCTGGTGGAATCCCCAACTCTGTACCCAGCCCTCCAAACAGCTCCTTTCCTAATCACTACTTGCATCACAACCCCAATAATCACGGCCAGGCTTCCAACTCGCCTACCGCAATACAAGGCTCGAATAATGGTGGAACCCGTAGCGCTTCTGTTCCTACTCAGATTGCGTCTTATAACAGTTCTAATAGCAGTATTGGGTCGTCGCTCAACGGATCTCAATCAAGCTTAGTTCATCCAAGGCCAATGCATACAGGCCCTGGTCAACAGCACCAGTCTATGCCCGGCTCAAACTTGGACTCTAACATGCCATCTCAGCGTTCTCAATTACAGCAGCAGCCCCAACCCCCTAATCAATCTTCTCAGCAGTATGCTTCCAGAAACGCCTACTCTCCAGTAAGTTAAGCTCCCATGAAAGTTTTTTGTTAGTTCCTAACATGGTTTAAGATGTATACTATTGAATCTACAGTGACGAGGTTACTGGTAGCCACCAAACAACTTCTCGAATCTATTACTCAATGGTCTCATGGTGAAGTTACTGAACAAGATGTTTCCGATGTCTACGTTAATCTTGGAAACGAGTTTAATGTAGCTTGCCGTGCTTTTCTTTCCTCAGGAATCGATGTTGCGTAAGTTCTCGTTTTTATCTTATCTCGGTTTTTAAGCTAATGGTTTATAATTTAGTGACCTAGGTGATGTTCCGCAGGCTTTGCGTGTTATCCTGGAAAGAGCTCTTTCAGAAGAGCCCACACAAGAGAACCTGGATCGCTATCTTCCTTCCATTCGAGAAATCATTGTAACACTCCTTCGGCAACTTAAACAAAAGCAGACCGCCATTAGATCTCAGACGTCTCATCCGTCTCCTCCAAATTCTCAAACCCAGAACCGTCCTAACATACAACCGACTTCGTCTCAGCCTTCACAACAACCAATACCAAATGGCCAACATTCTCCTCAATACCCTGTTAATTCCGGCACCCGGCATCCAAATCGATCTCCCCAGCCTAGTATTAGAGGCACAGGAAGATCCGACTCTGTAGGCTCTGGCCCTTCTCATACAGCTTCCTCTAGCCGCAATAACTCTGCTTCGTCATCTCGGAGTGATCATGCGAAACCGATTGCTGTGCCGTCTGTTAATTCCAATCCAATTGCCGCTGGTCTGCCACCACCCCCTTCTATGTCACCTCCTGCAATGTTTAATCATGGCCGCAACAAATCTGGGTTTGCTCAACCACCAGGTGATGTTCTTCATGAAGGATCTGTTGTGAACTCATCTTCTTCAGGCCCTCAACCCCGTAAAGATCCATTGGCTGCACTTCAAAGAGGGGAAGCCTTGGAGCGTCGGGCGTCCCGCCGGTTCTCTGCTTACCAGTTTGCAAAATTAACAAATGGTGGTACTACCAAGGATGGAATTCCTGATGTTCCTCCCTTACCATCAGATAGAACTTCTGCATCATTTCTACCAACTAAAACCCCTCGTTCAACTTCCCGTGCAGAGTTCACATCTTCAACTGCTTTACTTGGTGATGGGGAGCTACCAGCTCCAGGAACTCTCCCTCCAAACACTCTTCGACCTCAATCTATAATCAGAACTGCCAGTACTGCTGAAAGCAGTTCAGCAGAAACTGAAGAAACCATGACAAATCCTGGAAAAATCATTTTATACTTGCAAATTGGCCGTAATGTGAAAAAGTGTCATGTCGATGTGTCAGAACTTACTATTCCTGCTCTCCGTTTACTTTTCATTGACAAGTTTGCTTATTCCAATAGTGAAGCATTTCCAGAAATTTACATCCAGGATCCCAAGTCAGGAATCAGATATGAGATGGATGAAGAAGCTCTCACCAATGATGTCCGGTCTGGAAGTCTACTGTCGCTGAATGTCGAAGTAGTTGATGAAGTCAAAAAGCAAATTGATGAAGGCCTAGGAACATTGACTAAGTATATTGTGGATCTCAACAGCAAAGTGGTTGATAACAGTACATCTATTTCACAACTTACTGAACTTCAAAAGAGCATGCAAGATTCATATGAAAAAGCTGTAGCCTTAGGGGCCACACCTTCGACTCCAGCAACTGCACCTGTTCAAAGTCATGCTGGATCAGCAAATGAAAATGGACCGAAGATATATGTGTCAGATACACAGCAACTTACTCATCTGCGTAAAGAGATTGCCATTATCAAGCAAGTCAGTTCTGGTGCTATTTCCGATATACGAAGCTCATTGTCTGATCTTGTAAAGAAATCACAAGCCTTACAAACTGCCAATTCCTTACCTCCACCTGGGGATTCGTCGCGCTCCTTTATGGAGCGTTGTTTTAAGAAATTATCTGGAGACTCCGATAAACTTTTGACCGATGCCGACGATTTACAAGATGTCATTGAAGCCTTGCGGAAAGATGTTGCTCAACGTGCCGTCCGTCCAGATTTTCGCCGACTGGAATCTGTTTCCAAAGAACTGGAAACCACCAAAAAAGATTTGCAAGCTATGGAGAAGTTTATTGCAAGCGAAAAGGTTGGATGGAAAAAAATTTGGGAGCGAGAGCTGGATAAGATTTGTGAAGAACAGCAGACTCTCAAATTGCATGAAGATATTGTGATCGATCTGTTTGATGATTTAGACAAGGCTACTCAAACCTTTGAGCTGGTGAAGCAATGCTCGAGTGAGCAAACTAAGGCTGGTGGAGCTAGACCTTTACGTCCAGTATTGCTCCCTCCTCCAGTGGAAAGTGTGATCCATGCCAAAGATGCTGTACTTTCGGAAGTCTCTGCTCTCAAACCCAACCATGAGCGACGTGTGGAAGCTATTGAACGAGCTGAGAAACTCCGTAAGAAGGAGCTTGAAATCCGAGGAATTGCCTCAGATGATTTTCAGAAAGAGCTAGGTGAGTTTGTTGCTGAAGATAAACTGAAAAAGAGTGGAGGTGTTGAAGAGGTAGAAAGAGTTATGAGGATTCGAGAGATCAAGAGCCGTGAAGAAGCACGTAAGTTAGAAAAACTACTGTTGGAAGAAAAGGAACAAAAACGACGAGAGCGTGATGGCAAGAAGGAAAAGAAGGAAAAGAAGGAGAAGAAAGAGAAGAAGGAAAAGAAAGAGAAAAAAGAAAAGAAAGAGAAGAAAGACAAAAAGAAGAAGGAAGTTAGTGAGGAAGTTGAGGATAACGAGGAAGAGGATGATGAAATTAACAGTCCACCAGAGGATTCCAAAAATCCACTTGCCTCAACCGCACCATCTCCTCCATTGTCCGATGATGGACTCGATGAAGATTCCAAAGCTGACATTAGTGCATTTCACTCTGCTACAAGCTCGCCCCGTCAAAGCGCTGTAAATGATGATACAGAAGAACAACCAACAGAAATTATCAAAGAAGAACATTAGATAACGGTACCCTTTTGTTAATATATGTATTCGTGTCAATATTCTTTCCCTTTTTTTATTTTACTAATTTTGTAAGCGTTGCTCAATTTACATGTTCTTGATCTGTACCGTAGCTACTTTAACCTCCATTAATGGAATATTAATGGATATTATTGTGGGAAGGAAATGAGATCGGTTGTAAAGAGTTAGGCAGTGAGTCCTAGATCTCCTAGGTACAAAAAGACGACAGTACCGAAGATTATTATCATTATTCTTCAAGCCACTTGGTTTGGTCTTAATTTATGGATCCATGTATGTGTGTTTGACAAAGGATTTCATATACTTAGTTTTTAGTACGTAATTAGTACTTTGTTTCCTTTGTAAACTGAACTACAAAATCTAAATATTTTTTTTCTTTGGTCATAAAACCGCTTGAATGGCTATTCCAAACAATGATTAAAGACTCATTAACAATCTTTACAAAGAACTGATGTTGACCTGAACAGGTTGTTGACTGATTCAAATTCTAAACTCTCATGCTGTATGTACTGCCAGATCTATATCCTACATTCAACTTCTTTTTTTATTAGTGCAGGTGACCAAGCCTAAAGTTTAAGAATTCAAATTATCAAAAGTTTTGGAAAAAAATAAAAAGCTATTGGACGCTTTCATCTAGGTAATGAGATAAAAATCAATATATCACTTATGAGAGAAAATTTATGTGCTATCTGATACGATACTGGATCCCAACTCAAGAACGCCAATCCGTTCATTCAGCTAAGCTAAATGATAAATACCAAATTATAACATATTTAAAGCATTTCATCCTCTCATATTCAGATTTAAATACAAGTCATTTATTTTGGAAGGGATTTATCATTCATCCAATACTTGTATATAAATATTGGATAGGGCAAGTCCAAACCGTCGTCAACTTTTGGACAATAAAAAATCTGGGGAAATGCGATCACGTGATTAATATTCATCTACTAATTATTAGATTAGACATTTCCATCTCATCAAGTACAAAAGCAAACTTTGAACAACAAAACGAGCAAGAAGAAGATTGTAATCCAAGACCTTTGATTCAAAGGGTTTCAAAGAGAGCACTATACTCCAAAAAAAATATTCTTCAAACCTCTAGTTGAGGAGGTACAATAGTCACAGGTCGCGTATATCATGGTTATTATAATTATTATTCATCTCCTCTATCTATAAGAGAGCAAGACAGATATAAACGCAAAAGACAATTGAAAGCGAGCCATCTCTTAGCTCTGTCTTATCTGAAACTATCACAACTGATTTTCATATTTAAATTGATCAACATGTCCCTAATATTTCATATTTCGTTTCCATGTTTATTCTTTATCTTAATATACTATGATATCCCTTTTAGCACTCATCGTTTTGTCCCTTTGCTTGTATTTCTTTTACTCGAAGCCAAAGTCCCAGCCATCAGTTGTTAGCCCATCGGTAACCCCACTCCTCAATTTGACTCCGGAAAAGGTCAAGGAGTATGACGACCGTCCTTGGAGGCCATTTCGATGGCCTTATCATCAAACCATGAGTATATGTAAGCTTGATCTTAATCATTGGCTTGACATGGACAAGTGGTATATTAGGTACCTCGAGGAAAAGAAAAAATTATTGAACGAGCATGGAACTGACTGCTGTGACTGGCTTCTTGAAAGTAAAGATGCTTGTGAAGAACTGTTGGAGACTATTGTAGAGCATATGCTTACTAGGTATCCAGCCTTGTTTAAACGAACTAGCCAGGGAATTCACAATCTCATAACTGATGAGCATCTAGACCTAAGAAAGCCGTATAAAATTCACCCTTTGTACTATGTTGGGAAAATAGCGAAGGAGGACTTCTACATTGTCAAGAGACGACCTGACGGTCTCCATTACCTGGTAGCAGCCGTTGTGCCATTTCCCGGTGGTCACTTCTCAGTTCACGAAATCTTAGGAAAACATCTGGATGTTATTCACCAAGACGTTCCTTACTATGAAGAAAAACTCAAAGCTTCTATGGAACGGTGGTTTTCTAAAATGAAATGCTCTGATCCAGTTGAACGAGCCTCCTGGTACATAACATGGGATCATGAACTCTTTTGTTCAAAAATATATACAGTCAAGCCTGGTGACAAACTTCCCGAAGTTCCATTTGAAAAGTTTAACGTTCGTGTGGAACGACAAACTCTTCGACGTCTTCCAAAGTCTCAAGCAATAATTTTCACAAACCATCCTTTATTTTATAGTATTGATGAAATGAAAGATGAGCCTATGGTGCCTTCGCTCCTTAAAAAGGTTATAGAGGAAGGACCCGAAAAGATTGTTAATTATAAGAATTTTAAAGCGATAGAAAATCATATCATGCCCTATCTAGACAAATTGATTCAGCGTCAAGTCGACCTTGGAATTATTACCGCTGATCAACCTGTTCGGACATTACCAACCTATCCATTTGCTCAATGGGCTGACGTTTCAACCGACACAGGGACAGGCTGGTCAAACCCTAGTACAGTATAATATATACACAATTGAATTACAGAATACATGAGATTAGTATGTGAGCCTCTCGGTAAGGAACAAACAGTAATCCCTAATGGTCTGCAGCTCCAGCTAGAGGCTCCGCTTCGTCTTACCTGACTTGTAGAGAACGTATCTTGTAAAAGCTCGTAAGAAACGAGAGAAAACACGCCTACAATAATAGTCAGGATTGAACAATTATAGAGAAAAAAGGAAAAGAAATAAGACTGGTTGAAAATTTTCAATATTTATAATTTGAATCAAGGTTAGGTTTGATCCGGTTAGGGCAAAAATGCATTGGCCAATCAACAGATGGTAATAAAATTCTCATAATACTGCACCCAGGAGCCTTTCTCCATTTCCGTTCTCATCTTCATTTCTTCTACTTCATTTCTAAGCACTTCCTTTCATCTTTTGACATCTTTTTAACATCTCGAAGCCCAGAATTATTGGTCCCTCTGGGTTTGTTTTCATTAGATATATAGTATGTGAAATCTACTTTTTGTTTCTAGCTTATCCAATTGGAGTCATGGAAAATAAAGCATCCCAAAAGACTTTCTCCTGGAGGTGCTGTCTTCTCATATCAACCTCGTCATCTAACCTCTCTCTTATAGAACACTCATCTGTAGTCATTTATTTATTTATCACAGCATGTTGTCTCGAACTCGTCTGCTAAGCAGAAGCTTACGCAGTATACCACGACTAAACACTTCTACCCGCTCATTCACACGTTCAGCAATAAATCAAGCCGAAGTTGAGGTTACCATCGATGGAAAGAAGGTTTCTATTGAAGCAGGCTCTGCTCTTATTCAAGCCTGTGAAAAGGCAGGCGTTGTTGTTCCCAGATACTGCTATCACGATAAGCTAGCTATTGCTGGTAACTGCAGAATGTGCTTGGTCGACGTCGAGAGAGCACCTAAGCCAGTGGCTTCCTGTGCATTCCCAGTTGGTCCTGGCATGGTTGTACGCACAGATACTGAGCGTGTAAAGAAGGCTCGTGAAGGTGTTATGGAGATGTTGCTTTCTAACCATCCTTTAGATTGCCCTGTCTGTGATCAAGGTGGTGAGTGCGACCTTCAAGATCAATCTATGAGATATGGAAGAGATAGAGGTCGTTTCCATGAGATTGCTGGCAAGCGTGCTACTGAGGATAAGGAAATTGGTCCTTTGATTAAGACTTCTATGAACAGATGTATCCACTGTACACGTTGTGTACGTTTCTCCAACGATATTGCCGGTGCTCCAGAGTTCGGAACTTCTGGACGTGGTAATGATATGCAAATCGGTACTTACCTTGAGAAGAACCTTAAATCAGAGCTCTCGGGTAATGTTATCGACCTGTGCCCTGTTGGTGCTCTTACTTCTAAGCCATATGCTTTCCATGCCAGACCTTGGGAACTCAAGAAGACAGAATCTATCGATGTTCTCGATGGTCTTGGATCTAACATCCGTGTTGACTCCCGCGGTGTGGAGGTTATGAGAGTTCTTCCTAGACTCAATGATGATGTGAACGAGGAATGGATTTCAGACAAGACTCGATTTGCAGTTGACGGTCTGAAAACCCAGCGTCTCACAACTCCTCTTGTCAAGGTAGGAGACAAGTTTGAGACTGCCACCTGGAATGATGCCCTTCAAGCCATTGCCGATGCCCATAAGCGTCTCAATGTCACTGGTGATGAATTTAAGGGTATTGCTGGTGATCTTGTAGAGGTCGAGTCTTTGGTTGCTCTCAAAGATCTTGCCAACACCCTTGGTTCCGAGAATTTGACTCTCGACCAAACTAACGGTCACCTTCCTCCTGCTCATGGTGTTGATGTTCGTTCCAACTATCTCTTC
Source organism: Geotrichum klebahnii (assembly GCA_030570935.1). Lineage (NCBI taxonomy): Eukaryota > Fungi > Ascomycota > Dipodascomycetes > Dipodascales > Dipodascaceae > Geotrichum > Geotrichum klebahnii. The sequence continues at coordinate 369,686 of JAJLWW010000002.1, read as the reverse complement.
AACTCTTCCATTCATGGAATTGAAGAGGCAGATGTTATTCTTTTGGTTGGCACCAACCCCCGTCATGAGGCTGCTGTCTTAAATGCCAGAATTAGAAAGCAATTCCTGCGCTCTGATCTCGAGATCGGCCTTATTGGTGAAGAATTTGAATCTACTTTCTGGGTTGATCACCTCGGATCTAACGCTTCTGCCTTGTCTTCTGCTTTAGAAGGAGAGTTTGGCAAGAAGCTTGCTAACGCTAAGCGACCTTTCATCATTGTCGGTAGTGGTGTTACGGAGCATGCCGACTCTCAGGCTATCTACAAGACTGTTGGTGAATTTGTCACTAAGAACTCAAGCAACTTCCTTACACCTGAATGGAATGGCTATAATGTTCTCCAAAGAGCTGCTTCCCGAAGTGGTGCTTATGATGTAGGATTTGTGCCTCCTTCCGCTGAAGTTGCTGCCACTGAACCCAAACTTATTTGGCTTCTTGGTGCCGACGAGATCAAGTCTTCTGACATCCCCAAAAATGCATTTGTTGTCTACCAAGGACACCATGGTGACCTCGGTGCCCAGTACGCTGATGTTATTCTTCCAGGTGCTGCATACACTGAGAAGACTGGTACATATGTCAATACTGAGGGCCGAGCACAAATTACCCGTGCTGCTGTAGGTCCCCCTGGTGTCGCCCGTGAGGACTGGAAGATTATCCGTGCCGCCAGTGAATACCTTGGTGCTGCTCTTCCTTACGAAGACATCTATGAGATCCGTTCCCGAATGGGTGATATTGCTCCTCATCTCTTGCGACATGATGTTATTGAGCCTTCCACTTTGACTGAGCTTGGTATCAAGGAACAGCTCATTACCGCTAACTCTGGCAAGGCTGTTACTGACGCCAACCTGACAAAGGTCATTGAAAACTTTTACTTTACAGACTCGATTTCAAGAAGCTCGCCGACAATGGCCAAGTGTTCTATTGCATTTAAATCACAACCCGCTGAGGAGGAGCCTCAGGTTGCCTTTGGTTAGACTACATATGAAAGACATGTTAATAATTGTTAATTGAGAAGAAATGAAAAGAAAATGTTATTTTAAAAATTACACAATATTTTGAAACCTTGATAATATTACTGATATAGAGGTGCGACAATTAAGCTTGTAAAGTGTTGAAATTAGAGTGCAAGAAACTGTTGTAATAAATCCAGTATAATAGTCATTATATTATTTTATGATTTAATGGCTGACCACTTCCACATTCTAAGGTTCTTCAAATATTCTCTTTGATTTGATTTGCATTTCTCAAGACAAAGCCCACACTAATAGGGTCTGAAATAAATAAATTATATAGACGATAGCGTCATACTAGCCTCGGCTGCGAAGATTTCTAGTGACTGGTCGCCGAACTGCAGTAGAAGCAGTTTCAGACGTATCATTAGTCGAGGAGTCACCAGTGGCTACGGGCTTTGCCTTTGGAGGTCTGCCTACTCGCCGTCCAGTTCCTGTGGTAGAAGCAGAGGTAGTAGTCCTTGTAGATGCCTTGGATTTAGTTGTGGTTGACGAGATAGAGCTATTGGAGGCCGATTTCTTAATAACCCTGATCGGTTTCGTTTGAGTACTGCTAATCAATCCAGTTCCCACCGTCTTCACTGTTCGAGTTCCAGCTCTTGAACGAGTGCCTGTAGAAAATGCCGTTGTATCGAAAGGAGTTTCCTTGGCTAGCTCTCTACTTGTTGCTTTGGGTGATCTCATAAAAGGTGCTTCCGTAATTGTAGGGTATAATGATTTTGTTGGACTAAGAGTCCCTAGGGGCTTCTTTTGAGTTTGACGTATAGGTGAATATGAAGGCACACTCGTAATAGGTTTTGCTGGTACCCTTGCAAGGGGCAATTTAACGGGTGACTTCTTGAGCGCGCTCTTAACAGGAGCTGACGCCTTATGAACTCTTGACAAATGGCCAGATTTAACTGTCGCAGGAGGTTTTCCTAATCTCAACTCGTCTTGGATTTCTCTTAATGTCTTATTCCAGAATCGTTTAGGCACTCTGTTGATTCTCATCTCAATCTTTGTTCGCAACGCTTTAGACGCCAACTCATGGTGTGCACGTAGTTTTCGAATTCTAGTTTGTACTACATGAAAAAAAAGTATTAGTCCAAATTCATTGTATCTATTAATGATAAAATATGATCACTGCTTACACTCAAGCTTCAAATCTTCAATAAGAGCATCTCGTTGTTTTTCAGTGAGACTTGGTGTTGCTTTGAGCTTTTGAGGCGATAAGTTGGCGTGTGTGGGAGACGATGCCAGTGCGTCAAAATGAACCATTGAAGATGCAGGAGGCATTATAGAATCGGGGGATTTCTCTATGACTTGGTATTGAAAAGTCGGTTTAAAATTAGTTCGAGTCAAGTCGTCAAGTATAAATGGAGGGATGGATTGAGTAGTAATTGGTGTTTTTTTACAGAATTGAAAACGCATCCATCACAAACAAAGTGTTGTTGATGTATACCCTCATTGAGATGAATCCTGTAACCACAGTTACTGACCCTTACCCATTTTCCCAGTTTGCCACTACCTTCACCACCTCCAACCTACATCGACATCTTCATAATCTTGAACATCGCTCGACATTGAAAACCAACTGAACAGTTTTAAAAGGCCACATATTTTCTCAAAGCATATTTGGTTATCATCATCTTTTAATTGGTTAATAAAACCTAGTTTACAGCGTTTTTAACCTTTACTTTCTTAACAAATAAGCCATTGACTCTTCAGATCATCACCGCGCAAGTGAGACTTTTTCAAAATGGTATTAGAAGCTACTATGATTGTGTATGTGTTACAGACCTCCATATTATTAAGTTCATTATTCTGACATTAGTTTCTAGTATTGATAACTCCGAGTTTATGCGGAATGGAGACTACACACCAACTCGATTTGAAGCACAGGTTGACGCCGTTGGCCTGCTTTTCAGCGCAAAGACTCAATCAAATCCAGAAAATACCGTTGGCTTGATGAGTATGGGAGGTAAAGGGTATGCCATTTATTTCTTTCAATCTGTCATTGGATATTTCTAACGAAGAACTAGACCTGTTGTGCTGGCCACTTTGTCCTCTGACTTTGGTAAAGTTCTATCCGGTCTACATACTACACAAATCGAAGGGCAATCTCATCTATCAACTGGTATACAAGTCGCAGCAGTAAGTTACTTATTAGATTAAAACTGGATCTGATTTCAAATTCTAATTTATCGTTTGTAGCTTGCTTTAAAACATCGACAAAACAAGATCCAACGTCAAAGAGTTATTGTGTTTGTGGGTAGTGTGATTAAGGAGGATACAAAGGAACTAGTAAAACTAGCCAAGAAAATGAAGAAGAACAATGTCGCTGTCGATTTTGTGAACTTTGGCGAAGAGACTGAAAACACAGAAAAGCTTGAGAAGTTCATTGAAGGAGTAAATAGTGGCGACAATAGCCATCTAGTCACAATTCCTCCTGGCCCTCATCTTTTATCCAATATTCTCACAACATCTAGCATTGTCAACGAAGATAGTGCTATGGGTGGTGTTGATGGAGATGTAGGTGCGTCCGGCGCCGGGGGTGCCGATCTCTTTGAATTTGGCGTAGATCCATCTGCCGACCCTGAGCTTGCTCTTGCCTTGCGTATGTCCATGGAAGACGAAAAGGCTCGACAGGAGAAAGAAAAGCAGGAGCGACAAAAGAAGGCTGATGAAGAAGCTGGATCCAGTAGTAGCGCAAAGCCTGAAACAATATCTGAGGAGGCCAGCAAGGAACCTGAGCAGCCATCAGGATCAGCTAAGAAAGACGCCGATGGTGATGATCATATGGAACTATAGCATGTACGTAATTCATGTTTCTAGAGGTGAGTAGTAGATATAAGTAATAGGCTTGAGGTATTTCGTTCTAAACTTCTATGTCAATGTTGGAAGCATTATACATTCCAAATTTTTCATGCCTACATACTAATTTATGGATCCAGTTTTACAAATACTCATATTACTTATATTCATTATAACTCTGTATATTTTTAATTTAAATCTTGCTTTAGTTTTTTCTTCTCGCCTATTTTCGTTTTTATAATACATTTAAACTCGTACAGAGTAACCAGATCTTTCTGTATACAATCTCGGCGCAATATTCATGGCCATGAGTTCTTGGAACAAAAGTTTGGCAGCATACGGCATGTATACTTGATAAATATTGGTCTTATTCTTGCAAGACCGGCACTCGAATTGAACCTTTTTCAAGTTTGCAATCACAGACATCAAACCACAGATTCCACATACATGAACTCTAAATGCATCTGAAGCCTCCATTAATCTTTCCTTTAAAAATGCTGCGACACCGTGAGCAATCATACAATCACGCTCCATTTCTCCAAATCGAAGACCACCATCTCTGGATCGACCTTCTACTGGCTGTCTAGTCAGAATCTGTAATGGACCTCTGGCTCTTGCGTGAATCTTATCATCCACCATATGTCGCAATCTCTGATAGTATGTAGGTCCCAAGAATACTTGTGCCATCAGTTTGCGGCCAGTATGTCCATGATACATCACTTCAAATCCACGAGAGTGAAATCCATTTTCTCTCAAAAGTTTAGAAATTGCATCTACTGTCACATCAGTGAAGGGAGTTGCATCACCTTCCAAACCTGAAAGAGAAGAAACTTTACTAAGTAAACACTCAATCAAATGAGCAACTGTCATTCGAGATGGAATAGCGTGAGGGTTAATGATAAGATCTGGAACAACTCCTTGTGCAGAGAAAGGCATGTCTTCATTACGATATGTGACACCAATAGTACCTTTCTGTCCGTGACGAGAGGCAAACTTGTCACCAATTTGAGGGACTTTAGTAGTTCGCATACGTACTTTGACAAATCGAAGACCTTCTTGATTCGTCGTCAAGAGAACTTGATCAACCATACCATGTTCAGTACTTCGTAGGGGGGTAGAGACATCTCGTTTTGTATGATACTTTGTACGTTGACCTAGTTCTTCAGCATCCGGTGCAATTGGAGCTGTTTTTCCAATAATGATGTCTTCTCCAGACACTCTAATACCTGGAGCAATGAGACCATCTTCATCAAGTTTATCGTACGTGCCATGTTTCAATCGGAGAGTGTCGGCCCTTGTAGGTTTCTCAAACTCTTCAACAACCGACATACCTATTCGTCGTTCTTGGTCCATATATGATCTAAAGAATAAACTTCTGAAGAGGCCACGGTCAATACTTCCTTGATTCATAATCATAGAATCTTCCTGATTGTAACCAGAATAGCATAGAATTGCCACAATAGCATTTTGTCCTGCTGGCAATTCTCTAAACTTGAGAAACTCCATAGAACGGGTGGTAGCTAAAGGCTTTTGTGGATAATACAAAATATTGGCCATTGTATCCATACGGACTGCATAATTAGTAAGGTATACACCCATAGCTTGCTTACCCATAGCAGATTGATAAGTGTTTCTGGGAGATTGGTTATGATCAGGGAAAGGAATAATACTGGCGCAAATTCCAAGAATCATACTAGGATGAATCTCACAATGTGTCCATGTATGGGCATGAGGATTAAAGGTTGGTTTGACACGCTGAAGAGTATCAACCTCTTCCGCTACTTCAACACCAAACTGCATTTGACGGGATGTTTCCAAGTCCTCAGGAGTCATAGCAATCATTACAGTCTCTTCCTCTTCGCCGTCAATATATTCCACAATACCATTGTTAACAAGATATTCCCAGCCAATTGGCTCTTCTCCTGTGTCCATTTCATCATCTGCATTCAATATCCTTTCCACGTCTTCCTTACGAAGCTTCAGCTCTCCCTTCTGAGGGCTGTTAGAATCACTATCCACCACAAACAGAGGTCGATAAATACGTCCTGCATCAGTGAGGATTCGGAATTCCTTAGATCGGATATCACGAACAATACTAACTTCGGGACTAATATCACCACGTCGTCGGAGAGCTCGCATGGTATTGACGATTAAAGTAGGATCACGATGAACACCAACCCAAACACCATTCACGAAAACTCGAGTGGCGTTGGGAGAAGCATGAGGAACATAGTCTTCCAACGGCTCCATTCCCCATTCTTCTAGGAAGCAGACAATAGGATGAGAAGGTGTACCCACAGAGATACATGACATAAGAGACAAGTTTTTAACAAGACCACAAGCTTGGCCTTCAGGAGTCTCAGCTGGGCATACCATACCCCAATGTGTATTATGCAACTGGCGAGGTCGTGCAATTTTACCATCTCTACCAATTGGTGTATTTGTTCTTCTCAAATGAGAAAGGGTCGAAGAAAAAGTATATCTATTCAGCACCTGCGACACACCAGCTCTTGTAGACATGGCTTTCTTCTGATCTCCCCAGTTACCAGTGGCCAGGGAATATTTAAGACCATTTGTGATTGTGTTTGACTTTACTGCAAGAGTTAAGTTAAAATCTTTGTTGGTTTCGACACACTTCTGCATGTATCGGAAAATATCTCTAGTAAGTTTCTTAAACAGAATTCTGAAAAGTTGAGCCAGTAATGGACCAGCCAAATCTAATCTCTTCTTGCCGAAATGATCTCGATCATCAGGATCTTGTCTATCCAATGCACATAACAAAAGACGGTGAACCATGTATCCCAAGAAGAAGGCCTTTCGTGTTTCAAAGCCTTCCTGCTGAGTAATGTTGGGTAACAGTTCTTTCTGCAGAATATCTCTAGCATACCTCATACGCTTTTCACGGGTAATCCCTGTTGCATTTCCTCGGCGACCAATGTAATCCAGAGCAACTTCTTTATCTTGAACAAAGAAACCCTCCTCAATACAAGGCTTTAGCATTTCGAGCATTTCTGTATCGCTTTGATCATAGCAAATATGTTCCAAAATGTCACCATCTGGGACAACACCCAAGGCTCGGAAAACAAGAACAATAGGAATTTCACTTTTAATATAGGGCAAAGATGCTTTAATTGTTCTCTCACCCTTGGCCATCAGTTTGATGGACATGCTACTAATGAGTCTAGATCCCTTTTCTAAAGCGCTTCGGATTTCAGCAACATGAGAAATTGGTGAAGGGGCTGATTTTTTAAAAACTTGGACAATATTGGCAGCACTTCGCTCTTGTGCAATAAGAACCTTTTCAGACCCATTGATTACAAAGTATCCACCTTGGTCATATGGACATTCATTCAGTTCATAAAATTCGTGTTCGCGAAGTCCACGGAGCATGCAAAATTTCGATCGAAGCATAATAGGGACTTTGCCGATATACACCTTAGAATTAGAATCGTCTGACTCGCTGGCGACAGGTTGCCAATCAACATCAGCAGGATTAGTATATTCATTGTCTTTAGACAACAAAACGCGTTTTCCCATGTCAACATAAAGTGGCGAAGAGTATGTGAGATTTCGGAGTCTCGCTTCTTGGGGAAACATAGGATGTGTACTACCATCAGCTTCAGTCATGGTAGGTCGAGATAAGTAAATTTTTCCAAAATTGATTTCATATCGCTTGTTAATATTATCATCTACTGTTGTATGCTGGGCAGGTTGATCTAGAATGAGTGTAGAATCTTCAAGAACAAGACCCTGAATGGTAGATTCAATAAACTCATCAAAAGAATCCAGTTGCTGAGACACTAGTCCTTTCTCGTGAAAAAATAGAGAAATCACAGTCCAGCAATCTTCAGACGTGATTTCAGTATCACCATCATAGGCATATGTATCATCATATTCGAGATCTTGAACTTCTAAAACAATTAGTATATATAACTTTGAGCTTGGGCACCATGTAAGGTATTGAAGTAAGGATAAACACAAATAAATGCTATTTACCTTCTGACATGTTGAATATTAAAGTTAAGAAATGTGTGATGCTTTAATTACAGACCAGGAATGTCTGTGTGAAGCAATCTATGATCTCGGCTTGACCTTTAGTTCGGAGAAAAATGTTTGTGGCGGTGGTAAAGGTGAAATTTTGGAGTGCTGATCATTTTCAGTTATGTCCCAATTGAAAATTGGTGGTGGTGGAAATATATTTATGTCTGAAAATTACTTAGGTCTGATAATTACGCATCTTCCTATATAATTCTTTTCGAGATGGATCATCAAATATAAAATCGTCTGAGAAACCACCAATAAATAAAGATACATTTACAGATTGAAATATTTTTACAGAAAACTGGGCAATTGAAGTTCAACAACATTCTCTACGATACAATAGGACAGTCAAAGCAAATGATGAAAAAATATACTAAAACAAATTACTTTAAAAACAGTCTTCGAACACCTCCGTAATGCATAGTAAGATCCATTATGAGTTTGGGGGTATTTACTCATTCCAGGAATGAGAAAATTTAGTGGTGTCCATGTCCATCACCCTCACCAGGAACGGAAAGGTCATTGATGGTGTAGACGCTGCCACATTCCCAGCAGCGAGCAATCTTCTCAGTAGTAGGCTTCAACCATTGAACGGCGTGGGATCCAGCAGGGGAACCAGTGCATCCAACGTATCTGTAGTTCTCGTAACTGTCAACAACGATAGGATCAGCAACAGTTCCCTTTCGGCTAGCATCCAAAGGTCTTCTGTCGAAAACGTCAATTCCCTCTCTGAGACCGAGAAGTTCGAGTCTGGCAAGACCAGTCTCTTGTTCAACATCAGTGGGGACAGTGCCTTCAGCAGCACCAGAACCAATCAAAGTCTCTGGGCCCTCGACTTCAGCAAGAGTCTTGGCAGTCTTAGCAACAACCTCCTTGTTTCCTGGGGTTTGTTAGAACAAATATGTCGACAATCGTGTAAGAATACATACTCAGGAAAGCAGCAGCAGTGAAAGAACGCATGACAGGTCTGGCAACAGGTCTGGCAACCAGAAGAGAACGGCGGAGAACAGGTACAATCATTTTACTGTAAAAGATTATTAGTTAGTTGAATAGAAATGAGCGAAAGATCGAATATAAAAGAGATGGAAGAGAAAATCATATGGAGTAAGAAGAAAAAAGACGATAAAATAGGGTGGTGAAAAATAGATGTGGTGTGATTTGATAGTTCCGAACCCCGAAAAAATTTAAGAAATGGTTCTAGGGATCTAATAGAATTACGATTGTCGAGGGATCAATGGAATGTTTAGGCGGTCAATGTCGAATAGCGAGTCCAGTAATATCAGTTGGTTCTAATAAGTTCAAGACGAGATGAAATGTTCAATTCGATGGTGCCATGATTCTCACGTCTTTATCTTTTCCTACTCCAAGTCTTCAAAATCCTACTCTACTAAGAGCGTAAGTGCTACCAAAAAATGCCGACATTTACATCTAAAGTAGCAGTGTTAAACAAATATAGCATACCTTGAATTATGAATAAGTGATTCAAGAGAGAGAAGTTTTGGGGAAAGAAGGATAGTTAGAGAAGGTGATAATATTTGGGTAGGGATGGGTGAGAAAAAGACAAGACAAAAAAAAAATTAAAAAAATTAGAGAAAAATACTACAGCACACAGAGTGTTGTGGTAATTGCAAAACAGGCGGTTGGTTCAAAGTCTTTGGCTTATGCGTAACTGGCCAATAAAATGACAGCAATCTATTTTCAAAGAACTCACACCATTGAATTTTAGGGGAATAGGTACATGATAGGGTAAGGTGATTAATTATTATAAAATTATGTGTCATCATGTGTAACTACACAGTCAGCATGTAGGGTAATGTGTTTTAATTTACTTGTGACTATCAACCTCCTAATTTAGAAATTAATAATGGTCTTGTATTTACCCGCTAATCTCAATATTTAGGAACGATAGAATCATAAGCAATTCTATCTTGTATAATGTAATCATTTAGTCATGACTGTATCTAGCACTGTTTTCAAGTCAATACACATACTACGGCTCATAGTTGGCGAACTAAGTAAATCAAAGGAAAAAAAATTCACTTTTCACTCTTTTTTCCCTTTTTTTTTTCTTTTGTCCATATCTTTCGACGACATCACCTCGACCGACTAAAGGGATCACATATAATAAGTATGTTAGATTGGACTATGGATTAGTCGTTTTTTTTTTTCATTTTTGGTCGATAAGAGTCTGTGGTCTGTGGTTTTGGGCCTGTATATACGAGATGGAGAGAACACTTCGAAGCAATTTTCAAATTTCTACCTCTTTTGCCAGCTCTTGAGGAACTCCGACCATTAAGCAATTCAAACTTCAATCGACTATTTGAAATCAATTATTTTATTTAAAGTCACATTTGTGTGTTATTTCATCGATTTTGTAAACCTGCTCACTCGACACTCTCTATGACAAGCCCGACTACTCATCTCAATATTAAGACAGCATAACTTTGCTTCAATTGCTAACCCTTTGTAATAGTTCAAAATGCCTAAGAAGAGAGCTTCCAACGGACGTAACAAGAAGGGTAGAGGTCACGTAACCTCTATTCGCTGCTCCAACTGCGCCAGAATGGTCCCCAAGGATAAGGCCATCAAGAGATACGTTGTCAGAAACATGGTTGAGGCTGCTGCCATCCGTGATATCTCTGAGCAGTCTGTCTACAAGGAGTACGCTCTCCCCAAGTTGTACCTCAAGACTCACTACTGTATTTCTTGCGCTATCCACAGCAAGGTCGTTCGTGTCCGATCCAGAGAGGGACGTCGTGTCAGAACTCCCCCTCCTCGTGTTAGATACAACAAGGACGGAAAGAAGATCAACCCCACTGTCGCTTCCAAGGCTGCTTACTAGATTAGTTGTTTGAATTGATTTATTATATGTTTTTTTATGTTAATGAACAAATTTCTCTAGTATGACTTCACTTGTATTTATGTAAAAATGAGCCCAACAAATCATCGAAATCTTGAAACAGATCTTAGGGTGACATATACATCAGTTCCCCAACCATAGTAACTTTGGATTTGAAGTTTTCCTCCAAAAAATTCAGCATATGCTCGAGACAATGGTAATCCGTATCCCATGCCAGCAATAGAGTTGCCTCCACCAGGTGGAGCATTAAGAGTTGTGAAGCCATCCTCTTCTGAATCTGAAAATGTTGTAAAAGAATAATCAAATACATGCTTCTCAAGCTCGGGGGGAATACCACCACCACGGTCTCTAATGCGAATAATCACTCCAGTACTGCTTCGCACAATCGTAGCCCAAATGGGTTCTAGTGGTAAACCTGTCTTTTGGCTCTCCTCAATGGAAGCTCGGAATGAATTCTTGAGTAATTCCGTAAAGATGTACTCGATATGAACAGGTACATAAGGTAACTCAATGTTTTCACCCTGTTCAATCTTAATCGTTGGAACAAGGCCAAACTTGAGATCGCAAATGTCTCCAACAAATTCAGCAGCATGTTTTAATATGGTACTGGGCTTACAAGCCACTTCAACAGCACCAATGAAGTTCATCTCATCAATTGGGTCTGTAAGAGCTATATGGTGTTCAGCTATAAGTCGAGTTCCAATACGCGCTCTCAAATGACTATCAATAATAGCTGACGACTCTCGGGGTGATATGTAGTCTCTAGCTTCATGAAATCCCCTAGCTAATACTTGAATAGTATCAGAATGTGTATGGACCAGATGCTTTAAAATTTCAACAACCTTTAAATTTTCTTCTCTAGTTTTCGGCGCCTCCGTCTGCGAAATAATGATGAAAGAATTGTAGTAGATGGAGTATATTTGCGAAACATTGGGGTTAAGAACAATCAAATACGGCAAGTTTCTAAGAGTTTGTAGCCTATGAGCAAGTCTGATAGAAATATTCTTCAGCACTTTAGCCGCATTTTCAAGTAGAACTTCATCAGCAATTGGATAGGGGCCGAATTTAAGAAGGGTATCAAGATGTATTCTATAATTTCGTTAGACCAAAAATTTGGCATGTCATACTCGATTTACCTACTGCTCTTGATCGCAAGACGCGAGCTATTTAGTGCATTAGTAGTTATAATTCCAGAATTTTAATTTCTTGCGTACCTCAGTTATCAATCTTTCAAATTTTACTCTTTGAGCATGTTCATTTTCAGCTGTGATGTTTGAAGACAGTGAGTAATATCTGACTAGTGGCTGGCGTTGCGGAGTTGGGGAGGGTTGAAACCGAATGGGAAGAATCGAATATGAAACTCTTCGAGTATGTCGACATTGATAGGGAATGGCACAGCTCTTAAAGGTTATTCTTGTCAAAGTTGAATGCGACTTCAATGCCAGTCGTGTAAGAGTCATGTTGAGGGATTGTTGGTGGATCATGAACAGAGATTCACCATTGTAAGAAAACCAAGTTTAAACACCCATTAGAGTTTGGATTTTGCAACCATATAGGCTGGTAGTGACCAAGACTGGAGTAAGGCATAAATAGCGGTATCCTACCCATTGCTTTAAATGAAGGGTATGGGTTTACAATTAAGCCCTTGCCCTGTACTGGCTATCGAAGGCTCATGCGGTTACTGACGCCTGGGATCACATCCGCACTTTGTATGTGAACAGGGCTCAAAAGCTCGGTAATAACAGGTCAAACGTCGAAGAATTGCCCACCATCAGCCAGAGCCTTAGCCATAACCTTAGACAGGGCCCTAAAACGTGGTCAAAAACCTTGTAAAATCCTTTGACGGTGATATGGAATTATATCAAAAAGCGTTTCTTTGTGAGCAAATCATTGCGATTACTGCATCACAAACGACTAAAAAGCCAAAAAAAAATGGAAATGGCATGAAATGTTACGAAATGTTATGAAATGTTATGAAATTTATGAAATTTATGAAATTTTATGAAATCCTATTAATACTAAGTAGTTAATTTAGCTAATGATAGAAACTACAAAAAAGACTTAAATATAGACCCAGAGACTCCAGCATTTGTGAAATTTTCATCTTTTTTATTCACATCTTCTTTCTTTTCCTAAATATAAGAAATTCTTTTAAAACTGATTCATTACTATTTCAATTATTCTTCTCTTCAAAATGCCTGCCTTCACTGCTATTGAAAAACCTCAAATTTTGATCATTGGAGACGTCGAAACTGACACTCCTCAGTTTCAAAAGCTTTCACAATCTTTTGATTGCATTGTAAGTTAACCTCAGGTCAAACCACTTAAACATTCCATTTCAAGGTGACATGAATACTTACAACAAATTTTCATTTAGTTTTATACTTTAAAATCACGAAACCAATTTGCTCAAGACTTGACTACTGTTTTGTCTAACATTCAAGCTATCTGGGCCATGTGGGAGGGATTTGGTGTAAGTAAAAAATCAAGGCTGTTCCAAAGATTCAATCTTTTCTAATTTGAGCCCTCTTTTATTATATATCCAGATTTACTGACTGCTATTTTCAGCCTATTGGAGGTCTCAATAAGAAGCTCATTGAAGACTTACCAGATTCACTTAAAATTGTCGTTACCTGTACAGTTGGATTTGACTCCTTTGATGGGGAAGCTTTAGCAAAACGTGATATTGTTCTTTGTAACTCCCCAGGTCTCGCTGCCTCTCCTGTTGCTGATCACGTTTTATTTCAAACACTGGCTTTATACAGATACTACACGATTTTTGAACATATTACCCGTGAGAGGAAATGCACTTCTACTGCTCGCACAGCACTTGCTACCCATGGCTGGAACTCTGAGATAGGCCGCCCATATATTCATTCCAACAACAAAAATGACCCTCAATACAGCCCTGACACAGATAAATCCCCTTCATTTAGTTTTGGAGCACATGTTGGCCACCGTCTTGTTCGCCAACCACGGGGCCATACAGTTGGAATTGTTGGATTTGGTGCTATAGGGAAAGAAATTGGCCAGAGATTAGCTAGTGTTGGCATGAATGTGCATTATACGAAAAGGACACCTCTCTCAGAAAAAGAAGTTTCTGCTTTAAATTATCCAGTAACTTTTCATGAAAATCTAGAATCGTTACTTCCCAAGGCAGACCTTCTAGTTTTAGCATGCCCACTGACTTCTGACACTCACCATATGATTAACAGCAACTCATTAAAGTTACTGCCTGAAGAAGCAAAAATAATCAACATTGGACGGGGAGGACTCATTGATACTAAAGACTTAATAACAGCTCTCAAATCTGGTCGAATCACTGGAGCTGCTCTTGACGTATTTGAAACCGAACCAACAATTAATGCTGAACTATGTGATCGTTGGGATGTTATTCTTACTCCTCATGTTGGCTCTTCTACAATTGAAACCTCTAGAGGAGCAGAGAACATTTGCATTAACAATATAACCAATGTACTAAGGGGAGAAGCAGGTCTTGTTACAAGGGTAAACTAGGGACACAAAAGTAATACAAATAAAAAATGACAATTTCTATAACATACGCTTTCAAAGATACCTGAAGTTTATTTGATTATAAGGATAAAAGTATCAATTAATTAGATAAAGTATAATTTTTTAGTAATATGAGTAATGAAACAAAAATAATATAAGACAAAAAAAAGTTTTTATTGTGTGCCTATTCACAACTGCTCTTTTGAACCAAGTAGAAAAATAAAAGAACTAACAGAAAAACCAAAATTTAAAACCAGAGAAAATGCAAACGACTAAGAAACATACAAAGGAAGCAATACAAAATATGATTAGTAAAGGGAGTGAGATTGATTAATTCGAGGGCGAGGCGGTGCTGGTGCACAATTTGGCAATGGAGGAAGCTCTTTTTCGTTATACTCAGGCGTGCATGGGACGCTCGCTCGTCTTATGACGTTATCATTATTTAAAGAATAAGTTGCAAGCTCCATGACACTTGTATTTCTAATAGACATTCCAAGAAGAGAAGGTTTTTTTCTTGGTAAAGGCCTAGGAGGAGGTAAACGATGAGCCGGAACAACAGGAGGTGGAGGTCGATGAGCTCGTTTTTTCGAAGCCTGTTCATGAAGCTTGGGTCGTCGAGATGGAGGAGGAGGAGGGGGTTTAGAATATGCAGTGTTATCACATGTGTCTGGGGAAGGATCTGATAATGATAGAATTGTAGTAAATGAGTTAGAAGAGATAGGAGAAATAGGAGATCCTGTAGAATTAGGAGAAAGTGAGTCTTTTCCGGTGTTCTCTTCAGATAAAGACGTCGGTGCAATGTTGGGCAAAGAGGAAGACAAGGCATTTTCTCTGAAATGTAACTGTAAATCATCCTTTGCGTTAACGCTTCCTTGAGAATCACCAGACTGTGTACGGTCAAGATGCAGCAAGGAACTATTTTGGGAAGATTGAGATGTACAGTGATCCAACCACTCAACCAAAAGACATCGATACGCCAACCGTTGAGTTGTTTCGCTAATATCAAGAACTGATTTACAAGCATTCTCACTCATATCTTCCAACATAGACACAATTTCGGCTCGCTTATAAGGTTCCTGACCAAGCTCAGTGTTTTCCAATAATGGATACAAAACACGCAAATATGTGTGTCGTAATCTTTCTTCCTCATTTGACAGATTGCACAACTCTCTAATAAAAACATCCACAATAACCTTTAAATCGTTCAGATAAAGATAATTATAAGTCTCAGGAGTTGTAAAAATCAAATATAGAAATTTCAGTACCATCAACTGAATACAATCATCTGGACTTCGATTCAACAGAAAAACGATATTCTCGCCAAATAGTCGAAAATGATCTCGCTGGCTTACCAACGTTTCAAGAACAATGTTAGGCAACATAAAGTGTGAGGGGCTAGAAAATTCACTCTCCTCGGGTGACTGGGGTATATTTGAACCATTCAAAAATGAAGGTTCTACTGCATCTGAAAGTTCAGGATTGTCTTGCTTGACAGATTGGTCATAAAATGCAATCATGTATTGCTCATTCAATGCCAGCAACACCTTAATTATTGCATATCCATAGGGGTCATGGTCGTAGTCATCGCGATTTTCAATGGCAGTGAAAAGATGTGTTACAAACTCTGAACTAATCATTTTTAAATCTACAAGTCTTAGTTTTTGAACCTTGCACATCTCATACATGAGTTCCAGAAAAATGCGTCGCAGTCTGGTGCTCTCTGATTGCCGTTTCCATAGGGTATTCACAACACAAGATATTGCTGACTCTTCCTGCATCATTTCAAGCGTAGCCTTGTGTAGTCTTCCATCGATTAACAAAAATGCACCAACTAAAATTTTGCGCGCTAGGTCTAGTTCTCCATCTGTAAGGAGCAATGAAATGAGTTTTCTTCGCACATATGCCTTATTACTTCGAAATATTGGTGAGTGGATTAGTTTTTCGACACACTTGGTAAGTTCTTTATCAGATGCAAGGTATTTCTCTAAAGATAAATGTTAGTTAGTTGCCATTATGAGACAGAGGGCCAAACATACCCAGAAATGTAGATGCAAAACGAATATAAGCCTGAAGGGCCTTTTCTATTGTGGTTGTGGAGTGATAGTCCGCAGAAGCGAGATCTTCGAGTTCTATCAAATGTTAGAGTTAAAAACGTCGTGTTTTAGGGTCCAACAACTTACCATCCCAAAACTGGTCTGCATTTTCCAACTGATAGAACAGGACGTCCATTTAGCCAAATTACAAGTTATAAATTCGTACACAGTCAAAAGAGAGTCTTATGCAAACAAGAGAGACCCAGGGTGAAGAGGCGACGATATATAGAACAGTGTAGAGGTGAAAACGAAAGGACCTATCAGACAAGCAATGAGGACAAAATAAACACTTAGGTTCTTAAAAAACCATTTGTAGTTAGGGGCAGCCAGTTAAAAAATAAGCAAGACGTAAACAGCTGTAGTTAAAAGAAGAGACTAAGCGAGAGCAGAAGCCGGAAGTACCGAAAAGAAAGAAGGAATAAAAGCGTGAAGGTAAGAAGATACGGGAGAAAGAATGGAAGAAAAAAGTATTGCTGTTATCCCAGTTAAAACAATGTAGTGCTGCTTGTGTGAAGAGGGTTTTGTCAGGCCAAATTGATTTCCATAATTACCCACGCCAAATTAGGAAATAGAACTTACACCCAAATTGTAAGGCTTAAATTATAAGGTATAAGTTTACTATCGATACCATCGCATGTACTTTTTTGTTACTAGTGAACTAAATCTTGAACAAAACCTTCTTCAGTTATCAATCACCACGAAGAAGGATGGAAAAATCCCCACTGGACCAGGTACTTCTTTTGATATTAACTATTTCATACTAAATCTGACTATCTACTAACTACTGTCTTCTGTTTATTAGGCCTACGCGCTTTCTAGAAAAGCTGACCTAGAGGTTCAACAACGCCACTATGAAAAAGCGGCTTCGTTCTATGGTCAAGCATTTGAAAAATACGCTGAAGCCATCAAACTAACAAGCAGTCCCGAAGTAAGTAGTATGAAATGTGCTTCCTTTTATATTTATTAATTAATTGTCTAGGCCAAGCGCACTCTTGAGATTTTGAAATCACAAAGTAGTGCCCACGCTTCTTTTCTGAGTAATGAAAAGAATATTAACTTGCTTCCCCCGCCTCCTAAGACCTCTCAACAGGGTCACGGAATACAGAATTCCTCGAAAAGATATTCGTCGCCCATATCCTCTTATACTCAGCCCCCAATAAGCTCTGGTAACCTTACTACTTCCTTGGCATCAGCCAGAGGAAAACCGATAGGACCAATGTCTAATTATCATACATCTCCACAATCATCTTTATCATCAATTTCTTCAGGTTCTCAAAAATATAAACTTAATTCGCATTATGGACCTCATGAAGGAACAACAGATCAGTTATCCAAAAGAAATTCATCTCAACCACATATTGATAATGCCGACGAAGATCCGTTTTTCAAATTTTACTCCAACATTACTACAATCGTCTCGAAAACCCACACTCAAACTAGAGACAAGACTAAATTTACTAACAAGTACTTTCAGAGCAAAGGAGCTAGCCCACTCGACAAGAAAACGTCTCGCTCTCCGTCTTCTTCCAAACTTTCAGACACTACTATTAGTTATAAAAATCCGACAGATAGTTATTATCTAGTGCCTAAATCTATTAATAATGAATCCCCTGAATCTCTTGCTACCGAAAATGCCAATCTAAAAGAAGCTTTACAGGGGGCAACGCGCTCTCTTGAAGCATACTCGGACACGTTTGAGAGGCAGCGTGACGCCATAAAGTCCAGCTTAGGTCAGCTTCGTGTCGAATTACAGGCGAAAGAGCAATCGAAAATTCAAGAACTGAATGCTGCCATTGAAGAATTACAAAGCGAAAACGACAAGCTGAAAATTCAAATGGGCCGAATGAAGAGTCGATGGGAAGGCTTGAAGGAGAGTGCCCGAAAACGACGATAGTTTTTGGACATAGTATTCCTTTTACGCAAATTTACTTTTGCAACTTTGCATTCACATTTTATTTTTTTTTTCATTTTGCTATACAGCAATACTTGTACTATTCGCATGAATTATAATGCCATGAAAGACTTACGACTTGAAATTACATATTTATATCTTTCATCTAATTACCTACATTATTTTGTAGCTTTTATATGATTGTACTTACCTTTGATGTATCAATACAGATTGCATTTATCTATGGTTACATGCCTTATACCCATATATCTTACTACACTTCAACATGTCATGCACTTCAACGAAAATTAGGAAGAGATACTTGAAGCCAATTCAAAAGCGACACTCGATGATATAGGCTTAAAGGAAAAAATTAATTGGAGGAAAGCTTTAATACTCGTTCTTGCATATTCTTACTCGCTGTCATAAAAATAGACGATAATAATCAGGCTAATGCATATTTCAATATTCTGTAAGATACATGAGGTTTTCAACTGAAAATGATAAGCGAGAAAATACCAAATCAAATTGATTAAGAAGAAGCGCACCGATTCTTCTAACTTTGAAAGAACTAAATGAAAAGTTGATAGATTCAAGAAAGAAACCAATGTTGATATAAAAGTCATATCAACCTTATAACACATCCGTACTTAACTAATATTCACATAGCTCTAGCAATTTTCCCTTGCACTAATTTTGGTGAAGTTTCAGTACCGTAAGTGAGAATTAAGATCCCAGACATAGCAAACTGACTGAATTATACCAGTCAAGGGAATGAGCTGGTGGATTCTGACATTGTGAAAGAGGTATAATGAGTTGTACTAAATTTTACAAGTTGTCATTGTGGAGATCCTTAACACAATTAGTGTCAAATATTACTATCACAAGTAGAAAGTACAATCACAGTATAGCTATGATGAAGAGCCATTATAATTTCTTCTACAAGATCAATAAACCTTACATTCTTAATCCATAAGATGGGAAGGAAGAACTTGCGGACTAAGAATATCATTAGCTCTACAGGCCTGAAGCGAAAAGCTATAGACAGTAAACGACAGGACCATAACCAGGAAACAAATACTAAACAAATCAAAAATGAACACACTTTTGTTAAATTGAATATGAAAGTTGACGAAAGAAGGTCAGACAAAATAAATATGAGTAAACCTATCGAAAATGATTTTTATGATGAAACCTTTGACTCCAGGTTATCAAGAAAGAAGGAGGATGTCATTGAAAGAATACGTCAAAATTGCAGGTGCGAACTTCAATTAGCACCATTTGAACAGATCATGAGTGCTTTACAAGATATTTCATCTGATTATTGCTATTATTCATTAAGTGAAGAGCATATCATACGGTTGTTAGAGTTGAGCAAAACGTCTTTTGCTCCAATAACTTTGGAGCAATTACAAGAGGTTATGAAAAATAAAGACAGCATGCCTAGGAATGACCAAAGATGCCAATTCTGCCTAAGAAATCTTGGATTGAAGATTACCACGGAGAATCAAGAGGAGATACCCTACCACAAATATGTGATACAGCGCCAGATTAATGACTTTAGTATTTTGCTAGAACCATTACTACCAAACCGCTCGGATTATTTTGGACCTGCATTTTTCTATACCAATCTTAATCGAAAAAGAAAGAAACAATCATGGCACCAGTTTATTGCTAGAAGTGCAAATCAAAGCTACGGCATTTTTTGTGAGCCCTACATCAGTTCACCTCCAGGGTCAGCATACCAGAGCGTATACCAGAGCCTGATTTACCATCATAATATGGCACATCTTCATAGCATTGACTACTCTTACAAAGTACCTCATATTTCCAGTACCGCAGACGATTATTTCATAGTATGACTCAACTAAATAGAATAGAAACGGTTTCACATTGACATTGAATATGCCTAAATATTCTAGCTTCTTGAGTAATTCATCAATATTAATTAAAATTCTCAGTTGACCAAAAATAAAACAATGGCATAAAAATCAGCCAAAACCGCGACTTTTCAGTTATACTAAATTTACGTCTAAAGACTGGATATCTTGAGTAATTGCCTAATTAAATTTGCATAAATGGAAGATCTAAATATATTACATTCCCATTTCTATTATAACTCTGATAAATATACTATACATAAACTTGAAATGTGCATCTGTTTCTCCCTGTTCATTTATATTCAAGTAATTTTGGAATTGAAAAACATAGAATTGTATTTGTAACCACAACATTGCCACCCGTGGAGGTTACTAAACCATGCTGATGGCAATTTTACTATGATGGTAGGTAGAAAAATCAAGCCTTTGGATTTTGCATACATAACACATTTTACTTATTCAAAGGAATTGCACAAGCACTTTCACATTTAATGTTGAAAACAAAACACTCTAACGTTTTTGAAATCATGATAAAACAATAGTTTGAGTGCAAAATTAAAACATAAAGCATTTTGTCTATTGTAGAATAGATTTAAAACAAAAGGAAAAATATTACTGTCAGGACTCATCCGATTCCAAAATTTTGTAAATATCTGGAGTTTTATGTTATCTGACAAGTAGAAAAATAGCATGTTCTGTGACGGGTATGAGCAGCTGACTCACCAATATATGGGGTTCGCCACACTGAAATCCTCGTAGATTTTCTCAAACCTTCTAATTCACTTGAATTTTGAAAATTATAAATAGCTAGCTATTTCCTTTTTGTCATTTTTCAAATTTATTTTTTGAACTCAGCTGCCTTTGTACTTCTTCTCCGTGCCAACTATTTTTTTTACGAACTTGAGGAACTTTTTGTAGTACAGACCCTGTCTTTTAAGCCGTACCTGACGGCTCCTACCATCTTTCTAAATACAATCTATCACATTTGAGACAAACCCTTTTTTCTTATCCAGAAACCATTACAACTATGCTTGAATGCACTTTTAAACCCGGTCGACCAGAGATGTTTTTTGGGGGCGTCACCTCCCAATGGGAAGTTGACTGCTGGCTTAGTGCGATGAAGATCTATCTTCAACTTACGTGTGTTGAGTCGACTTTGCAAGTTCCCAGTGCTGCTTCGTATTTGAGATAAGACGCTATGCTATGGTACTCGTTATGGTCCCAAGAAGTCAGAAATCCTACCTGGGACGAATTTGAAATGGCTTTCAAGGACGAGTATTATCCTCTTGGCGATGAAGACCACATGATCGACACTTATCCAACTCCTTATCACGCCCCCAACTATAGAAAGAAGTCTCAGAAGAAGTACCAACCTCAGCGTGATTTCAGTTCTCAAAATAAACCATATAACAACACTCAGAGAACCCAGCAACCCAATTTGGACTCTGCATCAATGAGACCCTCTCCTCCGAAACCCAGAGTCGTATACAGCAAGCTCGTGTGTGACTATTGCAACGAGGTCGGACACCCCCTTTTCAAGTGCCCCCAGATTCCTCCTTATAATCCGAAAAACTCTCAAACTTAAGGAATGAAAGAATTAAAATATATATAAAAGATTATAATTTGCCAGTGTAATCAGGCACCTTGTAATGTCAATTAAAGATTTGTTTTATAGGAGTAAAATTGCTCCAATGTATCAATTATCGAGCCTTTTTTATTTTATTTTTTTATAGGAGTAAAAACACCCCAATTTATTTATTACCGAGTCAACTAACAAAGATAAGAAAAGAAATAAAAATTATATAAAAATAAAAAGCATTGCTTAACGATCTTCAGCTCAATGGCTATTAGACTCCGTCAATTTCAAAAAAGTTCAGTAAGATTTGGCTTTTCACCAAGTTGTTCCTCCTCCTCTTTAAAAAGAATTTGGAAGCCACTCCACGAGTCAGATATTGTCCACTGGTACCACGTAAAAACCTTTTGCAAGAAAAAAACCCATGGAATTATAGGCTAAAACTTTAAAAGCACTTATAATTTGGTTGTGAACCAGTAGAGCAGAACGTAGAAATTTTTAACTCTAATCCGATGTAGTGTAATGGCTAGCACGGTCCGCTCTCACCGGGCAAATCAGGGTTCAATTCCCTGCATCGGAGTATTTTTGAACTATGTCTTTCTTTTGAAAGACACATAATCTTCTTGTTAGGTGTTCTAGTTGTAACTGAATATGGGATATTTGGTTCTATATGTCTTGAAAGTTTTGGAATTTTTTTTTCGCTAATTTGTTCGTAACGTATATAACCAAAATTCATGTAACTGGTAGTCAAACTAACACACATACAATGGACTCCCCGCCACATGAACAAAATGACCAAGTAACAAAAACACAAAGCGTAACACTCTTGTTTTCAGAATCCAGCCAGGCGATACGAAGTCGCCACGTGAAATATAATAAACGTATTGTAGATTGTTAGGGAAGGGTAGTAAATAAAAGCCAAATATTAAACATGACCAAGTTATTCATCCTCATCATGACCTAAACTACATTTGAATTTAATTCAGACGAGGGATGGATGCTGAGAAGTGAAATAACACTCATAGTACCAGAACAACTACAACATGAATAGACAAATAGACGCTAATAAGGCTTAAGTTGAATTATGAATGCTACATTTTAAATTTAAACAAACAAAAAATAATAAAAAGTGACATAAAGCGGAGTCTACAATTATAAGCTTATTATTGCTAATTTATTGCTTGCTATGATCACCATGGTGGGACTTGTTCAGACAAATTAATTATTAAAAATTTATGGGAACGATTTTCCAGGTTTTCAAGCGGCGCGCGCAATTTATTTATTTATTTTTATTTTATTTCCGCAAAGTAAATCGGAAATTGTAATACTACTAAGTGGTCCAAACAATATTGACATTTGTCGTGCTAAAGTAATTGGTTTAATTGATCAGCTTCAAATATGACCGAATGACTAAAATTGACCTATTATATAATGATGTATTCAATGAAGATATTTGGATTTTCAGAAATAAATATAATGCTTATGAGGTTGGATTTATAATAATGAAGCTCTGGCTTCGCTGTGTTTTTTTGGTATACTAAAGTCTCTCTTAGAAACTAGAAAAAACCTGAAGTCAGTATTCCTTTGGCACGCTCACCTAAACTAGGCAAAAAGACAGTACTCCGAAGAGCTTTGGAAACGCAGGTAGTAAGATTTGGATCAGCAGCAATATCCTGATCAAAAAGAGTTCCCTGAAAAGTTTCCTTCTCATTGACCTTCTCGGGATCCTGAATCGTAGAAAAACTTTCAAACTTGGACTGGTACCGAGTGTACAAGTTCTGTCTAAATTCAAGAGGGAGACGGAATACCATGTTACCTCGTCGAACTGGATCCATGTCTTGCTTCATAGAAGCAACTGGAATGTCAGTTCCGGGCAATTTGAATGCAGAAGAAGAGGTCAACGTTACATTAGGCAACAAGTCAAGCAGAGAGGAATACAAGTTGCGGAAATTAAGAAATTGTGCATCGACAATGTTGCTGACCTTAATAGCTGTGTCCTTCTCTGTCATTCTTGGATCTCCTTTATAAGAAATACCGGCGATTGTTTGGTATAAATCAAGCTCAGTAAACTCCTCTGGAAGGATCAAGAGAGCAGTTCGTAGGGCGCTAATTAAGTTTGACTGGTTGACAAAACGAACTCTTGGCTCATCCCGTAGAATCTTGACGGGTTTGTGAAGGCGACCAGCAAGGAATAAAGTATCCCACTTATGCAAATCGTTTAGCATAGTGTCTATATTAACCACACCGTATCGGATATTCAGACCATCCATTTCAACGTATGGGTTAAAATAGAGGCCAGCTCCAATTTTGTCTTGAACAAGAGACACAGCACCGCTACCGAACCAGCGGAGAGGTGAGTAGTGATGCGGATTTTGCCTCATGTTAAGTGAATGCCAGTGCTCAGTGTAAGAGACACCAAAAATTAAATCCACCTTCCTTTCATTTATTTTGGTTTTGGTGTTGGTTTGAGTAAAGACTCCAGATCCATATGCAAAGGCATATTTGATGGGAGCATTAAATTTCCAAAGAAGTGCACGAAGTCGTTCTCTTAATTCGTTATCGATAGAGATATGCTGATTATAGCCAAATTCTAAAGGCAAATCCGAAAATGACGAAATATGGTTATATGAACCAATATTTCTCTCCAAGTAGTTGTTCAGCTCTTGTAGTGTAAGTTTATGTTTGGGAGGAGGACTGCTGGGCTTGGGAGAAGGCTTGGTTTGTGCGCCTTCTGACGGAACTGATTTTTGAGTAACTCTAAGCTCAATTCTGATTTTATTGCTGCCGACAGAGTTGGTGGAGTTGGTGGCGCTCGACGGGTTTAATGAACTAGGGACACCATGGACAACGTCACGTCTTATAACCGGATATTGAATCAAAGACGTCTGGTTTGACTTTGACGCATTGGACAAAAATCTGGGCGAAAAGAGTCTTTCCCTAATACTCCGGGAGGGTTTTGACGAAATACGAATCTAAAGAATCGAACTGTTAGAATCAGAGTGAATAATTTCAATTGATGTGTCAACGTACTCTTTGCATGGTGCTCAAGTAGCAACGAACTGTCAAACGGACTTGAATACAACAACCAAAAGTTGAATAGTAACGGAATGATAATAGCGAACTAGAAAAAAATGAGAATGGGCAAACTTTGGCAATTAATAAAGAAGAAGAAATAAGAAAAAGAGAACAAAAAATTAGAAGAAAGAAATCAGAAACAGGTTAAAAAAAAGAGGATATAAAGGGTATAGAATGACATTGAAGTTACATCATTATATAAATTGAGCAGAAAGGGTGAATATTGTTACAAGAAGGGGGAAGTAGTACTAGATCTAATTAGTATTATTTCTATAAACAGGTAAAATTACTTGTTCTCAGTGAATTAAAACCCTTGCAAAGTTCTAATCACGTTTAGTAAGCACTATCACGTGATTATTTACTTATTTCCATGTTCAGCGGTATTTCAGTAACATTAAATAATCCGCTGCCTAATGCGGAATAAATTACCCAATGAAACAATTGTTTTCGTAATGAGGAGGTTTCCATCACATGTAAAGGCACATATTGGGTGAACCAAAGGGAGAAGGTAAACCGACAGCGTGAGATGCCTGAATTTACTTTGACAGTCCTAAATCTACGTTGTAAATCTTATACTGGTGAGGTGTTCAAACCTTAACCTAGTATTTTACTCATTTTGCTTTTCAGTCATGCTGCTATTTAGCACTAAGAAGAAACATTTTTATAACAGCTTACATAAAATTAAAATTCAAGCAATTTTCAACAGAAATAGGTCTAATTACAAGTATAAAATATATCTGTCAAAATTTGTATGTTTTAAGAATTTGATGCAGTGGCTCAATGGTAGAGCATTGGATTCCAATAAAATGGATATAAGCATCCAAAGGCTGCAGGTTCGATTCCTGTCTGTGTCAAAAACTTTTTACTTTCCAGATTTTCGTTGCCTTCAACCATTTACAACTTAGTATACTATAGAACAATGACGTGCCGTAAATCTTACCGTTTCTAGACTGTAGGTTAGATTCAGATTCAACAGTTGTTTGTTGAAGCAAGCTTTTGGGCTTAGTTGGTACATACTAAGTTCTTTGTTTTCAAAGATGGTTTGCCTGCATCTCGATTGTTCACGTTTGAAAATTTAGATGTTATAAAGTTAAGTGTATACATTCAGGTAAATAAGATACTTTATTTTGTTCACAACTTCATCTTGTTTCTTCTTTTTATTATCTTTTTCTTCTCTCTTCATCATTATGAAACCTTCACGATGAGCCAACTAAGTACCGTGTTTGAATTATTGAAAAGCTTTCAAGGGTTGATTATCCCTTTTGCACCATTCATAATCACGAAAGGTTACAACATATACCAGAAGAGAAAAAACGCCAGATCGAAGCCATTCTTAGAGGTATCTACAACGAACTGGACGATTATATCGATTCTAGCCACGGTTGCTTTTTTACAAGTCATTTTTTATATCCCATACGCTTGGCCAGCCATAAATGTGTTTTCAGCAACTAATTCTAGGATGCAAACACCTGGAGATGTAATCGGAAACAGACTTCGAGCGTTGTATGGAGACGAGTATGAGACAGCCCCTCGAAGCATGACTTCTGGCAAAGGAAACTTGGACTACGAGCTTTTGGTTTCTAGGTTAGCTTCGTCTGATGGTAAGGCATTGTATGCTGTGTATGGAACTGAAGCATATGCAGGATGTCAATGGTGCCGAACAGACCAACCTTTTTCGTTTTTCCTATATATATTGCCTTCTATTGTTATTCCCCATGCACTGAATTTTTTTCCCATCCTCTTGGTAACAACTGGAAACCGAGATGCTTTTGCTCTATCAAGTGCTTCATCCCGACAGTGGTTTCGAATGGCAGTTATTTTTGGAATGGCCTTCTTAGGAATTGAATTATACACAATGTATCAAGCTCCTAATGTTCCGGAATTCTTATTATCAATAAATAACAGTGTCTCTCATGAAGATGTTCCTTGGATATTTTGGAGTCGCATCAAAATGAGAGCCTGGGCATTTGCCGTAGCTGATTCCGTTCTTGCCTTCCTAGTGTTCCTTTCTGCTTCTGGACGAGCTTTTGAGACGGGTGAAGCAACTGCAGTGCGTACCTCGCGTATCATTAAGCAGCTCGACGGAGCTGTCAACAAACTAAGGCTATCTATCTTGCTTCATACAAATGTTATTGCCAGAAATCAGGAAATGCGCAATGCTTATGTCAACTGGGGTGCAAACGCAGAGTATTTGGACAGCCTGATTCGAAGTCATCCTTCCATAACAGAGGCCCGGAAAGAAGCTAAGGCCCGAGTACTTCCTGGATTCAGTCAGCTTGAAACTAACACAACTACGTTTGTAGAGAATAATTTTCAAAGTTCAGCATGACAAGGACACACCCAGCTTTTTGCTATATATTTTAATTAAATATTCATTACATTTCACTCCAAAAATAAATTCATAAACTGTTCATTAACCCATACTAGTCTACCCTATTAAGTCGACTTTCAACCGCCTTTTTTAATCTAGCATTATTTTCCAATTGTTTATCTGCTAATGGAATATTACCGTTCTGCCGAAATAATACTTCTAGCGCAACTCCATTCATCCAACTCCATAAGGAGTCTCTGGATTTGTACGCATCGCTGAGACCTTTGTGTGCAAGTGCGATTTTTCGGTCTTTTGGCTCAGCTCGTGGAACACCTAAGAAAGCCACAATTGAGCCGAGTTGAAAACTACTCAAGTTCATTGCATATTTTAATAGCAGGGAAAGTTTGTTTTGGATAGCCAATTCGTTTCCGCCATCTCGAGTTCCATTACTTCCATTTGACTGCGAATGTGACTGAGACGACTTAATTGAATCCTGGTCTTCTTCTGATTGACCAGATCTTCCTGAAGAAGCATTTGGAAGAGTGTTATAAGCATAATCGATCAGCTCCCAGGCCCACCTAATTAACGGACTGGCATGGGATAAACACCAGGGCTCAATTTCTCGTCGAAATACTGCTGAAGGAGTCAAAGCACCACCATGATCCTTAGCTCGCTCATTTTCCAATGGAATCATTTGGAAGGTATTGTATCGCACATGCTCAGGAGCCTCAAGGACTAGAATCAAGTTTATAGTGGCTAAAATAAACAACTCTGCACCAGGCAAAACATGCGTTCGAATCTTCAAATAAAACTGAATAGCATTGTGTGCATTACCAGAAGCCTGAAAAAATACACCAGAAAGATAAAAGGTTTGGGGAAGAAATTTTTCATTCATGTGTGGTGGTAGGAGTTGGGCTGTTTGAAGAAGTTCTTGGAGGTATCCAGGATCTGACCAGTATGACAATAAAAAGTTCTCTATGGTAAGATAAAAGAGTGTATAGCATTGAAGTAAACGCAGCTGGTCTTTGTGCTGCTTTGCAGCCGTCAGTGACATTATTGGAGGTGCTGGAGGTTCTTGAACTGGAGAAAATGGTGGACCACCGCTACTATTCGGATCGGTAGTACTCTTCCATGCTAGCTCGGCTTTAATATGACGTAAAGCGTCTCTTAAAAACTGTCGTGCAACGCGGTTTTCTCCCGCTACTCGTAGTTTTGCAATTCCAGAGATCATGAAAGAAAGAATCTGTCCTTCGGCATGGGTAATCCAATGAACCTGCAACATACTACTCTCTGGGCCACTGTTACCGTTAACTAGAGAAGCTAATGGCAAGTAGAACTGCCCATCCTTTGACCACACACTCTCTACTTTTAACGAAGGGGATCCCATCAACGTACCAAGTTCCGTAATTGACCGTTCCAGCGATTCATATTGACAAGCTTCTAATTCAAGTAGAATCTGGCAGACAATACGTAACATTGATATTTGAACAACTATGGGATAAATCACCGGAGGTTGCATTTGCTGTGCAAGGGCTGCATTTTGTATTTCCACAATATGTCTACTGACTTCATTCTCAATCTCCTCTGCCATGGCGAGTAATGGCCTTGCCTCCTGAGTAGCTCCGCTTTGAATCAGTTTGAGCGCATGGATCGTACAAGCCAAACAAGCTACTTGCTTTTGAGATTCCCGCTGGCTTTCTAAATCAACCAATTCTTGTATTGCTTGGGTATAGTCGTGGGATGTCGAAGATCCTAGTAAAATAGATATTTTGAGAAACCGGAGCGCGTATGCTGTGGCCAAAACATGAGGCCCCATCATTTGAACTTCGGATATGCTGGTTTGAAGAAGTCGCAAAGCACTTTTGCTATTAGACCCTGATATTGCCTGGATTGAGGCATACTTGAGCTGAAAACTTAACATGTAGTAGTTGCTTTTGTTGGCTACAGCAATGCCTTTTGATAGCACTCTGTCTGCTTCTTCGTAATTTTCGGTTTCATCCATAAGCAAGCTGGCAAGCTTCAATCGCGTCTGGATCTCAACAAATGGGTGTAAATTCTGTTCCTCCAAAACCGCGTATAAACACGCAATACCTAATGCCACCAGTTTCCGATACATGCCTAAATCATAACAACCTGAGGTTAGACCCCACGACATATTATGAGCTGTGACCAAGTATTCGTTGGCTAACGGAAACATGGTGAGATGTGAGTTAGACGTAGGTATCGGAGCCTGGTGGAGCTGGACTGGAATTGGCTGATTCTGTACTGGAGGGCCATAATTGTAGTTATTATACATTTGATCCATGCTCTTGATATGTATCTGAGGTTGGTTGTGGAAAAAATGTTCATAAATGAAAGGTTAACAGGAAAAATTCTATGAAAATATTCAAGCAAATGTTGAAACTTTGGAGAAAACAACTATCTCGAACTACACAGCATTATGAACAACACAGATCGAAGACATACCAACAAAGAAACTCGAAACAGTAGAAACGAACGGATTGAATGGAGAAGACCAAGAAGTCTTGATAGAGGCGAAAATAATGAGGGAAGAAGGCATAGAAATAATGAATTTGACGATGATCGGTCTCAACCTAGACGCGAGGGCTACAGTAGTAAGTCTAGACACCACCGTAATTATCAAGACCGCTCGAGATCACCAAGGGGAAATAACTCCCGAGTGAAGCTTGAAGGATATGAAAGAGACGAGTCTGGCAGTTATAGATATCGAACGTCCGATTCTCATCGACCAGGCTCTGAAGAGCCAGAAATCGAAATAGAAAAACCCAATTACACGCCCTCAGGGTTATTAGCTCGTGAACGAAACACGATATCCGACATCAATCCAGCTAGCTCTTTGGAGAAATTAGCGGCCAATAAGGTTGTGCTTAAATACTCAGAGCCTTCAGACGCAGCCCCGTTTGCTCCATCTCTTCGACGAAATGAAACTCAGTATGGCCGGAACTCTCAATATCGACTTGTCTGCTTTGCCTCTGGTAACAGAGATATGGTTGAATCGATCAGGCTTGATCAACTGACCTTCTACCTAGTGGGCACGGACTCTCGTGTCGCTAAAATTCCTCTGTCAGATTACAGTACACAAGCTGATGAGCAACACGCTGTGATACAGTATCGACTAAAAGTAACTAGAGATAAATACGGCGATACTCATCAGCAGATCAAGCCTTATATTATAGACTTGGACACAAAGTACGGAACCAAGCTGAATGGTGATACCATTCCTTCTTTACGCTATGTTGAACTACGAAATAAAGATATGCTACAATTTGGTAAGACGCCATTGGAGTATATTTTTATGGAAGAACGTTAAACATTATTTATTGTAAGTCAACAGATTCTTAGATTTCGGTCTTAAGATAGGGTCTGGAGTCAGTGATCTAATCTAGAAATGCCATCCCATAATAATTGATATTCTGTACCTGGAGAGAGGATTCTAAGTAGTTCATAGACAGATAGTTGTTCAGTGAAGGGTAATTTTGTGTCCGCTTATTTGAGAGCATGCTTTTTTCATAATTAGGAAAGGATTTCTCTAACCTTTCCTTCAATATCTCATATCAAAGAAACTAATACGATGAAAAGCTCTTAAGTCTTACTCCGCCTGGTTCCTGCCTCTTCAAACATGGACATAAGTCATAGGATACTGAAGACGCTGCGGTGAGTTGTAATATACAGGCAGTTCGTGAGATCACATCTAAGGTTTGATCCTCAGTTGATCCATTCTGGGCAAAATAAAATTGACGCTAATCACTTGTGCAAGATATTTATTGCAAGAGATGCACCTAAAATCTTGTAGGAACTGTAAACTATTCACCTAATAGCGGAATTGCTAATAATAGCCTGCCAACTGTAGAAACGGAGATGGGCAATACTGCTCACATATTATTGATCCTCACTGAAGAGCTGCTTGATTCGGCTAAGGTTGTACCCCTCTTAAACAATTCATGATCTGAATTAACTCTAAAGATTCACTATCAATCACATTGAAGTTGATTGCTATCGACGAAGTTTCTCATACTAGTGATGCCAAGGAAGAGCCGAAGGTCATCACTTCCACAATTGGTGCCTAACAGTTTGGAAACGAAGAAACTCTATCTAGGCTAGCAACTGTGCCAGTCATAAAGTTTCGCCAGAAAACCCGAATAATTAATTGCTGACATCTAGCTATTAAAGATCGTAGCCAGTGGCCTAGGTGTGATTGCTGCGATCAAGGATTTGGTTTGACAGAAAACTGGAGGTAAGTGGGAGGAAGGCCAATATTGAGGCCAGTATATTCATGTCCAATTGATCTTTCTGTGACTGAGACAAAGAGCATTGTGCATAAGCAAAATGCTAAAGAAATTTCGGTTTTAACGAAAGGTGAAGAGAATCAAGCCAAAGTCATTGTCACCGATTTGGCTGATTCTGGTTTCAGGGACTGGTGCGACAGGAGCTGGATATGATGAACTTACGGTATGCTATATGATTTGAATGGACTTCAAGTATTCAAAGTCAAATGATGTTATTTCTGATATCTCTGAGCATTAAAGGGCTTAACAACCCGCCAAGATTGATAGCCCCACTTCCTGCGAAAGTAGGAACAACTGATCCCGTTGAGGCGCTGGAAATTGGTGATGATCGAGTTACAATATATAGACAAGGCAAAGAATATCGTGGATGGCTTTTTGTTTTGTGACGCTCTACAAAGCACTTGGAGGATGCCGAGCGGGAACTTAATGGTGATGCCAATGGAATCGTGACACTAGTTCGTTATCCAAAGTCAGTGGCTGAGGTTGGTGCTGGTACTTGCCAAACCAAGTCCGCTTTGAAAATCGGCCAAGGTATAACACATCTAGCGTTCTTCGGTATGCTACTAACAATATGGGGAGACATGTGAAGAGATCTCACAAAAACCCTTTTGAAAACTCTGACCTCGACGCTATTAATGTCTCGTTTGTATGCTGCTCATTACCAGAAGAATCAGACCTGTAAATGTTTTGGGAGTGTACATAGCAGATCCTTAGAAATTTGGACTCATTGACTCACAATCAACTCAAGGTCGACTTGTTTGGAACTAAAAAATCATCTATTGAGCTTGCAAATGAATCTGGGTGTGTACTATTTCATCTGTTGATCAGATCATCATGGCCAAGAGAACTGGAGGGCCAGTGATGCCACAGCAAGATGCCGCTCCTGGCAACTGGGATTCAGACAATTGAGCATGAAACTATTACTAGCATTAACAACATTCAAGATATTTAGAGTATTTTAAAATATTTAGGGTATAGTATTAAGAATAATATTTGACTCTTTACTTTTCATTTTCTATTTAAACATACTTGTTTCACTCATCTTTCTTACTCGTCTTCTAGTTCACGGTTTTATTCCTTGTACCTTCCATAGGATTTTTTCTTCCATTTCAACCGCCTCCAAGTCTTGAATATTTATATTCACATTTCTATTTCTATTTCTATTTTATTCATAATTCATTTCAATTTCATTTCAAATTCTCACTTTTCTAAAATAAACCTTGTGGGACAGATCAAACACCAAACTAGAAACTATTGATCCCAAGTTCCTTTGGAATAACCATCTTCGAATATAAAAGAACAGAAGAGAATCCAAACAGATCTTTCCTTCCTAAGCAGTTTTCTTGTCAGCGTAAGTATATTCTGTTTTCATCTCAATATCATTTTATTTCGTTTTCTTTCTTCTTATTTTCCTTTCACTTCTCATTTTTTCCTGTTCAAACGTTAAATTCTTTTGCTAAACACAAATCACCAGTTTCTTGCTGGGTCAGTAGACCCTTCTTCAGTTAGTAATTCAGATTGAGTTATTTCTTTTCTTCTCGTTAAGCTCAGAAACATTGTGTTACAATATCGTGTTTGCAATGCCTTCAACGCTTCCTGTTTCCTCTAGCGTCCAGTCTGGCATTTCATCTGTCGCTCAACCCTCAGCGTCGGCAAATTACAGTGAAAAAAGCCAAGATTCTCACCAAAACTTTGAGCCCCCCGAAGGTCTAACAAAAACAACTATGACTAGGCCAAATATTATTATTCAACCGTCAGACCCAGCGTCATCTTCACCCATTTCGAGCTCGATACCTACTGGTTCCCATTCTACTTCAGGTGTCAGACCAGTATCTGTTCCCAACCAAACTCTGCTCTTAACCTCTTCCTCTAAAGGCCCAGCCTCACCTCAACAGCCAAAATCGCCGCCGGATGTTAAATTTGCCGGTTCCAGTCACCACCTTCACCTCAGCCATCACAACCAATCTGCATCAGGCAAAGCTACGAGTTCTATCAGATCAAAACTGAGAAAATTACACAGCTCTCCGGCACTTGCTACCCTTGGTACCCTAGCTACTGAAGCTGGTACCGCCGCCACTAATAATGAAAAAGGCATGGCTCCCGATTCTTCTGGTGCTGTCATAAATGATGTCACCAGCAGCACTAAGGTTGCACCAGAACCTAATTCACCATCGGGCCTCCCGAGTCAAACCTCGCAAAAGAAGAATCACGGGTTTTCCCTTCATCGGCATAAACAGTCAACGACCCCCCACGAACCAGCTCCTTCGCCACTGGCACAGGCTCGCAAGCAGGCAGCAGTCCAAGACTCAGCTGTTCCATTTTCTTTCGGATCCGGCAGCATTTCAAATATTTTGGGAACTGCAAGTGACTTGAATTATGCCTCAAATATCTCTTCGTACCAAAGTTCGCAAAGACCTGTACCTCAACCTGGCTCAATTCAGGCAAGGCGAACGTTTTCTTTCTCGAAACTTGGGAGAAGAAAATCTCTAGTGACGAAGAAGAATAGTCTTACACTAGCTCCAGATTTTCATAGTGATAGTAAACATCTCAGCTATGCTGACGCTTCTCATAGTAGACATCTTCACCTATCAGGCAGAAAACAAACTTTTAACGGCCTGGATGTCATTTCTTCAGATACTACAGCGTCTAATCATGATAGAGTCTCACCTGCAAGATTCCTTCCTCCTGAGCTGCAAGTTCAAAACTGGTCCTCACAAGCCAAGTATACTTCTTCAAAAATCACAATGATGAGTAAAGGTTCTAGAGTGCTTGGCAAAGGTGCGACAGCAACTGTAAAGATTGTACAGAGCAACAAAAAGTCCGAGGATGGGCATAAACAACTATACGCAGCCAAAGTCTATCATAAATGTAAGCCAGGTGAAAAGATTCTAGATCACTATTCCAAATTGGCTTCCGAGTACTTGATTGCCCACAGATTATTTCACCGTAATGTGGTACATATCTATGACCTTTGCATGGACTCTAGCGACTCATGGTGTGCCATAATGGATTACTGTGATGTGGGAGATCTGTTTTCTTTAATTGAATCATATAAAACTGCACACAGGAAGATGGGAAAGGAAGAACGAAATTGTCTATTTAAACAGTTATTGCTGGGTGTGCAGTATATCCACTATCATGGAATTGCGCACCGAGATATTAAGCCTGAAAATCTGTTACTAAATTCCAAAGGTGAGCTCAAGATTTCTGATTTTGGTGTTGCCATGGTTGTATTTGATGAGACAAAGGGTGAAACTGAGGCAGATTTGCATTTATCTTCCGGTCTAGCAGGGTCTATTCCTTATCTCCCGCCAGAGGTGTTTGACTCCCAAAAGGATCCAGAAAATCACAAATACGATGCAAGACTGGTTGACATATGGTCATGCGGTTGCACTTTTATCAACTTGGTGATTGGTGCTGGGTTTTTTGGGAAGGCATCTTTGGAAGAAGATCCAGGGTACGTCCGATTTGTCCGAGAACTTAATCGGTACTGGCAGCATGAAAAGGGGGTCAATGCGTTTTTGATTGAAGAAGGTGAGACAGCGATAGACAATAAGGTACTTCAAAACATTTTGAATAATGCAGCGGCGACCAATCTTCAAGTTGAGCTTGCCAATAAAATATCAGCTGCCGCTGAAGAAGAAAGCGAGGATGACTTAAAAAAATCAACTTCAATAGGCTCAACAGGTACCTCAACACCTAAAGAAGAAACTTCAATCCCAGCATCTCCAGTCTCTCCTGTACTTGCTTCAACTACCACTCCTACTACGGGTCCTACCAACACTAATGACAGTTTCAACGACAAGACCAGCGCCAATAAACTGACTCGTTCGTATATAATGAACATGACCGAAGAACAACAACCATTATTTTTCTTTAACGAGTTTGGAGATTCAGGGAAACGGTTACTTGCCCATATGCTTATGCCAGATCCAGCGCTTCGACCCCAGATCTCTCAAGTCATGGATACTCCAATGATCAAACGACTTGGAATGTGCCAGCCTGCAGATAGTCCATACAGCAGCACTAACAGTGCTATTGGCGGGGAGAATGGCA
The DNA here is from genome assembly GCA_030570935.1 of Geotrichum klebahnii. Taxonomy (NCBI): domain Eukaryota; kingdom Fungi; phylum Ascomycota; class Dipodascomycetes; order Dipodascales; family Dipodascaceae; genus Geotrichum; species Geotrichum klebahnii. Next base: position 334,246 of record JAJLWW010000002.1, on the reverse strand, counting down.
GTAGCAGCACTGACGGAGTTTCATTGCCAACGAAGCAGGGAGACTTTAAAAAGTTTAAACAAGAAAATTCGCAGATTTTGAAGCATAGCCATTTACCTCCTGTTAAAGGGCCATCGTTGCTTGGACTGGGATTTAAAGATCCTTATAAAGACATGTATTAAGACATGTATTATCGAGGTGTGATAGACAGATTTCTTGCCCGCCATTATCTATATCTCTAGATTTTAATAACATATTCCAAACAATTCACAATATAACTAAACGAAAAAACAATTATAATTCAATATACACTAATAACATACACGTATATATATATATATATATCCTACAACCCAAGGAACAAAACTATAAAAACTAAAACTGAATCCAATTGTGTGGTTTTTTTAATATTATCTTTCTCTTATTCTTCTACTTCCTTTTCAGGGATTAAAGCTTTTTTTAACCAGACAATTCCTTTTTGATTTCACGAGCAGTCATCATACCAGAGGAAGCAATCTGACTGAACGGATGGCTAGCAGTCGTCTCAGAAGCATTGTCAACTTGTGTCAATGAGCTGCCACCACCCAAGTGATTTGCTGAATTATTGTTGGTGGTTTGAGTAGGCGACTGAGCGCCACTGTAAGGGAAAGAACCTGCACTGGCAGCATCGTCTTCAAGAGCAGGGGTACCCACGGACTTAGGGTATTGCTGAGCAGCAGTAGAAACAGAAGCTGTAGGAGAGGCGAGGGAAGAGTCAGTAGTAGAGGGTGCGAGGTTGTGAGTACTAGAGGTGAAGGGTTGTTGGGCACTCTGCTTCTTTTGTAATTCACGGTTCTGGAGTTCGATTTGTCGCTGCAAAGCTTCGTGCTCTTCAGCAACGGCAGATGCTGATCTTTCCCGGGCAATACGAGCCTCAATTTCTCTAAGCTCTTGCTCACGGTTAAGCAACTCGAGTCTCTTCTCGTTGATTTCGCGCTGGACACGGATTTCGATTTCTCGAAGCTTTTCTTCTTCACGCTGCAATTGCTCTTCCTTCAACAAGTATGACTGATTTGCGAGATCCTCTGGATTGAGCAAAGCAGATTCTCTTGGATCAGCAATATTCTTAGAAAGCTTTTCGGTACGATAAGTCTCATAGAGGAAATCATGGGTTAGGTCCTTAAGATCAGCCATGTGAGAACCAAGAATGGCCGATCGCAGAGAGCCATAGTCAGAATGTTTAGGGTTTTCAATTTCCACAACTCCCCAAGGGTATTGTCTTGCACGAACGGAGCGCCCATTGACGTCAATGAATTCTGAAGAGGTGACAATTGCAAAAGGAAGCATTGACTTGAGATAGGAGTTTTCTTCAATGGTTTCACGATCATCTTCTTCAGCATCATAGGGAAAGTTGTATACAGGGATGTTGTAGTGTTCAATATCCTGCATTGTCATTTTCTTGGTAGCTGCTAGTTCGGTAGGGGTCATGGAATCAGCACGGCCAATGACTGGGATGATGTTGACGCGTTTAGAAAGACGTTTCATGAGCTCGATATCGAGTTCTCTGAGTCCGTGGCCAGTAGGCTCGATAAAGTAGAGAAGAACGTGAACACGGTTATCCTTGAAACGAGGGTTACGTCTGATACGGCTCTCCTCCGCCAAGATCTCGTCGTACTGGCACTCCAAGTAACCAACAATCTCGTTAAAACAAGACTCGTTATCAATATTATCACCGAAGCCAGGTGTGTCAACGACAGTCAGACTAATACGAGTGCCATCTTCTTCATCAATATCTACATTAACAGGAATAATGTTGATGCCAGGTTCCACGTGAGCCTTAGCGGGGTCGAAAACTGGTGGTTCGATTGTGTTGTAGCTGTTGCCATTAACAGTTGAAGAAGCAGCAGATGAGCGTCTAGAGTATTGAGTAGCATTAGTCGAACTGGACTCATGTATCAAGACCTGCTGTCCACAGAGAGTGTTGACAAAGGTGGTACGACCAGTTCCTGAAGCACCACAAACCATCATGGTAAACTGCACGCCCTTTTTGACATGCTTCTTTCTTCGCATCTATTAAATAGTGAGACATGAGTTAGAAAAGAGATGAACGAGAGTAAATCTTGAGAGTACTTACCTCATAGGTAGAAGAAGGCATTGTTGAATATATATTAATGGGGGGTTGTGTTTTGATGTAGTGGTTGTATGGGGAGGATAGAAGAATGGTGAAATAAATAAAAGGAGGTCCAAATTAAAGTGTGACAAAAATATTTTACCTTAACCTGGCGATTTTTCTAGGAGAGGAACAAGCTGCTTTGAAAAATTGTGGTACTTTGAGCAGCTGCCGCAGTATGGAGAAAGAAAAAAAAATAAAGAACAAGACACGTAGAGGGAACGAGATGATTAGGAAGAATGAAATACAAAAGATACGCAGCTACAGGGGTCTAAGACTGAAAAAAAAAAGCTTTTAGAGAAGAGGAAATATAAAATTTGGTTTTTACTACGGTAGGCTGTTTCTATAGGAAATCAGAGGACAACGTCGTGTGAAAATAAAATTTAAAATCTTTGCAAATCTGGTTGACGTGGTCTCAGATTGGATTTTTGTGACGGCTATGGCCAAAATTTAAAAGGCGGCAACATGAGGAAATAAAAAGGCACAGGAGAAGGTACGTACATGATGATAGTGGATACTATGGATATCAGCTGAATGCTATGGATCAAATGGATATCAGTGAATGCTATGGATATCAATGAATAGTAGAAGAGAAGGAGGTGTGGTAATCAGCAGCGAGAGCATAGTATTATAACATATGGATATAGCATATTCCATATTATTTGATATCCTTTCATATCATGCCATGTCGTAGCATGAATGGAATAATGAATATGGACAGACCAAGTCGAAAACGAGAATAAAAAAACTTAAAACATTCCGCTTACACGTTTGTCGATATTTTCATGTCTGAGTTTAATACTGCAGGTCTCACATATAGAACATAGGACTTGGAATATATGACATAACACTTATGACATAACACCATCAGCCACACCACCCAACAAACGGTCTAGATCGGGTCACACACGGGCTCTGCTGACAAAAAAATCACAAAAGATCCCAAGGCAGCAACTTGCTTCTTTGCAATTCCATGGCATTTCCAATCACAAACAAATATATTATTGATAATAATACTAATACTAATAGTACCAATAGTAATACCACTTTTTTTCTTCCCCGAGACATATATATAAAGATCAATTTTCTTTAAGCACAAACAATTCTTAGTCTTTATTAATTTCTACCTACTTTTACCATATTTGCCATCTCTCAACAATCAACCTCAATACGCTCAATACACTTGATACTCACAAAAATGGTCTCCAAAGAAGCTCTTGCTAAAGCACAAAAGTACATTGATTCCGATGTCGTTTTCGTTGCATCCAAATCGTACTGCCCTTACTGCGCCAAAGCCAAAGCCTTGCTCAGTTCATACGATGTAGTCCATATCAACATCATTGAGCTCGACGAAATGAATGATGGCAAGGAATTGCAAGACGCTCTTTACGAAATTACTGGTCAACGCACTGTGCCAAATATTTTCATTGGTGGCAAGCATATCGGAGGAAACTCTGATCTCCAAGCTCTTAACAGTCAAGGCAAGCTTAAGGGCATCCTGACTGATGCTGGTGCTTTCTAATTAATAATAATACAGTATAAATTATATATTTTTTTTCTTGTTTGTATTAACAATAATGAATAACATTTGATTCTATATAACATATATCACATCTACTTCCTTTCGGTTCTTTTTATTTTATTTTTATTATTATTTTTTTTTTTTGCTTTCTTTATTCAAACAAATCCATTTTTTTAAGCAGAATTCAGACTATCTAATCTGACCTTGACTGCGTTTCTGTGCGCATCAAGACCTTCAATGGCAGCCAAAGTCATCACGGCTTTGCCAATTGTCTGTAGACCCTCTGGGGTAAGTTCTTGTGAAGTAATGTGCTTCATGAATGTCTGACTGTTGACTCCGCTGTACATTTTGGCAAATCCGTAAGTAGGCAGTGTGTGGTTGGTACCACTCGAATAGTCTCCACAAGACTCAGGACTCCAAGAGCCTACAAACACACTTCCAGCATGGTCAATACGAGGCACCAATGAAGATGCATCCTTGACCTGTAGAATCAAATGCTCGGGTGCATACTGGTTGCTCAAATCAATAGCTTGGTCGATAGTATCAACCTTGAGGATTGTAGAATGAGCGATACTGCCTCTTACAATATCCACACGAGGAAGTGCAAGAGCTTGCTTCTCAATTTCATCTTCAATAGCAGCCAGCTCCTTAGCACTCAAACCAACAGCAAGGAGAATGACTTGTGAGTCAACACCGTGCTCGGCCTGTGACAGCAAATCACTAGCCACAAATGATGGTTCGGCAGTGCTATCTGCAATAACTAATACCTCAGAAGGTCCAGCAGGCATGTCAATGCTTACAAGTGCATTGGTATCGTTTTGAACATACATCTTAGCTGCGGTCACAAACTGATTACCAGGACCCATGATCTTATCAACCTTGGGAACCGACTCAGTACCATATGCCATAGCAGCAACAGCCTGTGCACCACCTGCCAACACAATAGCCTTGGCTCCAACCTTGTGAGCAACATACACAACTTCAGGAGTAAGAGTACCATCTTTGCGAGGAGGGGATGCAAAAATGATGTTCTCACAACCAGCAGCCTTAGCAGGAACTCCCAGCATCAGTGCTGTGGAAGGCAGTACTGCAGTGCCACCTGGAACGTACAGACCGACAGACTTGATGGGACGAGAAAATCTAGAACATTTGACACCTTTGACAGTCTCAATTTCGAGTCCAGTTTTGTCAATTTGGGCTTCATGGAACTTGAGGACATTGGCAACAGACAAATCAATAGCCTCCCGCACATCATCAGTCACTTGCATAAGCTCCTCGGGGAAAGGTGCTCTGAGAATAGGATTCTTCAGTTCTGCCTTGTCAAACTTGGCGGCAAGCTCAATAAGAGCTTTGTCTCCGTTTAGACGGACGTTTTCTACAATAGGCACAACAAGCTTCATAATATCGGATGTCTTTTGAACTGGTCGTGTTAAAAAGGTTTCAATATCTGATTTGCTGGCTGTGGTTGCGTCGATGGTATGCATTCTGATAGGACCACTCAAAGGAGCAGCAGGGGTAGGAGCAGGAGGAGCAGCTTTAGGCTCTTCCTTCTTAGGCTCATCTTTTTCAGCAAGACGGGCAATCCACTTTGGCTTAGCGTCTCCCTTGCGACGAGAGATCTTGTATGACTTAGCATCCAGATTGCGCTGCACATCAGCCCAGCTAACACCCTCCTTGACAACCTTTGTCATGGCAAAGTAGAGAAGATCGGCAGCCTCCCAAGCAACCTCGTCCTTTGTATCAGCCTCAGCAAGCTCCTCGGCCTCTTCAAGGATTTTGGCTGTTAGCAGTTTCTCGTCATCAAACAGACGCTTGGTATATGATCCAGCAGGAGCAGTTTGAAGACGAGAAAGTAAAGTCTGTTCAAGAGATTGAACTCCTTTGTAAATACCAAAACATGAAGAAGTATTGTTATGGCAGAATCCAGCTCCCTTTTGCTCTACAACAAATTTGGCACAGTCGCTATCGCAGTCCAATTCCAAGCGGACAAGAGTTTGAACAGCACCGGAAGTAGCACCTTTATACCACAATCCGTGTCTTCTCGATTGGTAAACACCAGTTCCAGTTCGGATTGCCTCAGCGATACTTTCATCTGAAGAATAAACCAGTCCCAAGGCAGTCTCATTTGTGTCAACCACAAGAGTAGCATAAAGCTTATCAGGTCTGTCACTGGTGAGAGCAGCAAGGTAAACGTTAGAAACAGGAAGCTTTCCAGCAGGGATATCCTTGTGTTCTCTTGTTAATTTATCAGCACTCACGACGGGGACTGCCGAAAACTTGACTGCAGCAACAAGATCCTCCACTGAGACTTTTGATTCATCCAGGAAAGAAATATATAATTGCTGGGCACCGCCCTCGGGAAGCAAAGTCTTTGAAAGACTCTTAGAAAGATCAGCGTATTGTTGCAGGTCTCCAGCGCTGGGAACTAACAGTCCTCCAGTCAATTTGGCATCGGAACCACTGACAGTAACTAACCGGGATCCAGGAACACCAGCACCGGCAAGAAGCTCAACTTGCTCAGCAGTACCAAATAACTGCAATGCACCAGCATCTAAAAGCTTGATAAAAAGATCCAATTGTTCAGAGGCATCACCCTGAGCAATTTTACTGATTTCAACTGAGTACTCGATCGAACCAAAGTTGGTCTTGATATATTGGCCAATCTCGGTGACATTTTCTGCAGATGCACTAATAAGAAGACGGCCGATAGGAGCAGCCAATAGCTCAGCAGTCTTTGCCTGCTCTAGAGTAGTTACAGGTAGTAAAGGAAACATTTTTGTGAATACAAAATGAAAAAGATGATAAGATAGGATGCTTGGATGGTTTTGGGTCGGCCCATACCTTTTTATTTAAGTTGGAAATTGGGTCCTTGAAAAACGAGTCAAAGAGTCAGAGTTACCCGGGCTGTGATTCACGCACGGCTGAAGTTTTTTGGGTCACCAAATGTTTTGCAACTCTTTGATTGAACAATTTTGGCTGAATAAAATAAACAACGCCATCAAAATAGTGAACGGTCGAAAAATAAAATGAAAGATAAAAATTGTAGGGCTAACATGGAATTTATTCACAAAAAAAATTAACAACTAAAGAAAGGCTAATAGGCAAAATAAGCAGAATAACAATGTGGAAAGGCAAAACAGGAATAAACATATGGGAAGTGCAAATGAGGAGACAGCAGTGTCAGAATGAGGGAGAAGGCATATAAATAAGGGTATGCATGAAATAGACGTCACAAAGAAGGAAGAAAAAAAAGTATGCTTCTAGGTAGGCTCAGTTTCGTTTCAAGTTATTCAGCCCTTCGTGAACACTGGTCATCATAACTTCGTCAGTGCCGCTCTCGGACGCATTTTCATCGTCTTCGTCTTCGTAGTCATCGCTCATTAGAGACTGTCCGTCATCCTCATCTCCCATAGAATCTTCCGACTCGTACCAGAAGTCATCATCAACTACATCGTCTGTGCCATCACTAGGCTTAGGCGCAACATATGCCGAACTCTCGTTAGGCATAAGGAACCCCGCAGGGATATTAGCCTTTGATCGCTCTACTTCTTGTAGCACTCGCTCGTTAAATCCTTCGCGATCTTTGCTCCAGGCAATAGCAGCGTCAAGGTTGGCTGGTGAGGAAATGTTGGGGTCTGACAAAAGAGAGACGATGCTAATGAGAACGGTTTCGACAGTTTGGGCGGGGCTCCATGTTTCGCCATCGGGTTCGCCACTAGTGGCATCACCGCTGCGGTGTAAAATGGAGATGCATAACCGCCCATCTTTGTAAACGTTTGGATGGAAAATGGCTGGAGTAAATCTAAAAGTAGGGGGGCTAAAAGGATAATCACTAGGAAATATCATTTGGGCCTTGATGAAACAGTTAGCATAGTTTTAGTAAATAACTTCAAAAGTTTCTCACCTTGAAATAGCCACCATTGTACGGCGAATCGTCAGTTTGGACCATAACACCGACATTCCTGCAAGATGTTAGAAATAAGACAAAAGATAAAAAAATTAAATAAAAGTATTTCTTACCAAACATAGATATCATCATCTTCCAGCTAAAACGAGTGTGTTAGAATATACATAGGCTTATGGGCTCATATTTCACAGCTGAATACATACAGTGATGTGAAAAGAAGGGATGGCTTTCTTCGGATCAGTGAGTTCTCTGAACTGCTTCATCAAAAGAGAGGCGCTTGCAGCAGAACTGTTACTCATGATGGATTAAACTGGACTTGGATGACTTTTTGAGAGTACTTCTAAAATATCAAAATAGCTTGGTTTTTATATGCTGACCAAGAGAATATTTGAAAACTAACAGAGATTCAAAATGCGATGGAGCGCAAAATGAGGAGTGAGAAAAATGAAAAGATGAGAAAGTGGAATAAGTGGGTTGGGTGTGTGAGAAGGGGGATGGATGGCTCAGTTGGAGAAATGTGAGGTTTTTATTTTCAATCTTTTTTTTTCTTCTCTTTAGTGTAGATTACTTAATGATGTGTCACCAGTCGGAATTCCTGACAAATACATTTCTGATTATATAATGGGTTTTACGAATAGTAACTGATAAGATGGATCTGATAAATATATTATATTCCACTCTCCATCGTGGATCTCGAGATGAGCACAGACGTCTTCATATCTTTCCATTTATTCGTAGTTATTTTATCTATTTACAATATTTCAATAGAGCATTCAAGTGCTAATGGCATCATTACATCGATGACACAGACTGTCGGGCTCTTCTGAAGTATACTGCCAGCAGCGGGGACATTTGCAGTGTTGGGTAGGAATGGCCTCAGCAGTAATGGTTGTACCGTCAACCTTGGCTGTTCCAGAATAGCTCCACTCAGACGCAGGCAAGGAAGATACATCAGGGTTCACAGAAACTTGCGAGCAGATGAAAAGCTCTGTCAGGTACGACTGATACTTTTCAACTAATTTAGAGACAGAACTGTCAGAAGGACCATCGATATGTAAACGCACATCGCAGCTTAAAGAACTAGTAATTTTCTTTTCAACGCGGCCCTTTTCCATGGCTTGCTTCACAACTGAGATTACCTGTTCTAAGATGGGAATTTCGGCCTCTAGCTGACTGGATTGATACTCTTCTGGTAACTGAACCCATCCTTGTTTAAATGGAGAATCAACTGTCTGCTTGGTAAAATCCCAAGCTTCTTGAGTCAGTAATGGTGTGATTGGAGAAAGAATGCTCAAGTACACTCTCAGAATTTCAGCTAACACAAACTGTACCGCACGGCGAGCATCGCTGTCTCGTGGGGCAGCATAAAGTCGGTCTTTGATAATATCAAAATAAAATGCAGACAAGTAAGAATTCGTATGATGATTTATGGTCTGTACAACCCTGTTAAATCCAAATGATTTGTACTGTTCTTTGACTGTATCATTCATCTTCTTCAGTTGATGAAGTGCAATCAAGTCAATTGGATGCATTCGCTTCTTGTCAAACACAAATTTTTTATCATCTCCGTGGAAATCGCTTAAACTTCCCAAAAGGAAACGCAGAGTGATTCTGAGCTTTTTCAAGTTTTCAGCAACATTTTTGAGCACCGTGGGGCCGACGACAACATCCTTCGTATAATCTGCAGAAGCTGCCCACAGACGTAAGCCATCGACGCCGAGGGCAGGCCATCGTCCCTTTTGACCATCAATCACAGCATCAGGAGAGATTGTATTTCCTAGAGATTTAGACATTTTCTTGCCCTTATCATCAAGCGTGAATCCGTGTGTGATAACATTTTTAAAAGGAGAGGCATAGTTTCCCTCATCTGAAACAGCAATTTTAGTCAATAGTGAAGACTGGAACCAACCTCTGTGTTGATCGCTTCCTTCAAGATAATAATCAGCTAAATGCTTTTCTCCCTCACGCTTCTTTAACATAGTCCAACTGGTTCCACTATCGAACCACACATCCATAGTATCAGTGCCCTTATAGTAACTTGTACCTTTGCCCTCGAATTCTTTAGTAGGAGGGAGCCAGCGCTGAATATCTTCCTCATCTACAAACCATGCATCGGTACCCAAATCTGAAATTTGAGCAATTATATGATCCATAGTCGCCATATCAGTCAATGGCTCTTGTGTAGATTTATCGTAAATTGCAGGAATAGGAACGCCCCACACACGCTGTCTTGAAATACACCATTCAGATCTTGAAGCAGTGAAAGACTCTAACCTAATACGTCCCTGGGGAGGGTAAAAGTTAACATCCTCGAGTGATTCAACAGCATGCTTTTTAATTTCATCAATATCAGCAAACCATTGTGGTGTCGCCCGAATAATAATAGGTTTCTTAGATCTCCAATCATAAGGGTACTTGTGGCGGAAACGAGGATTTGAATTGATGAGAACTCCTCGTTCTTGTAACATTTCTATTACCTTCTTTTGACCCTGACCAAGAACAGCAAGGCCCTCAAGATGGTCACATCCTTGAGGTAAATCTTCAGTATATCGGCCCTCGCTATCGACGGGTGAGTATGTATCAATCGAGTAATTCGCACAAAGTAAGTAATCTTCAAAACCATGACCTGGGGCAGTATGAACTAAGCCTGTACCAACAGTTGATGTAACATAGGTGGCAGGTAGAATAGGATGGTGATGCTCACTTGCATCGATTGGATTGGTGTATGTCGAATCAAGCAGATCTGCACCAGTGAATTGAACATCAACAACTGTCATATCATCGCTTTTAATCTTGTCAACCAGCGAAGTAGCAACAATGAGGTATCCATGATCTGGGGACTTCAAAAGGGTGTAATCCATATCAATATTGACAGCAACCGCACGATTGGAAACTAGAGTCCAAGGGGTAGTAGTCCAGATAAGAGCCGAAAGAGAGGAATCCTCGGCTAAGACTTCAGGGGCCTTCTCTGCTAATATATCTGTTAGGCACTGCCCAACAGTTTTAAGAGGAAATTTGACAGTAGCTGATGTACTTTTATGGTCCTCATTGTATTCGAGCTCGGCTTCTGCCAAAGCAGTTCGAGTGGCAGTACCCCAATATACTGGTTTGTTTTTTCTCGTAATGAATCCTTTGTGCATCATATCTTTAAACACTTGTAGCTGTCGGACTTCATAGTCAGTAGTCAATGTTGCGTAGAAATTTTCCCAGTCAGCCATGACTGAGTATCTGCGAAAAGACTTTTTCTGATCTTCAATTGCTTCCAATGCGTGATTCCGTGCAATACTTCGGATTTCCGTAGGAGACAAGACAGTAGCCACATCCTTCTTAGCTTTTTCGGAGAGAATTTGAAGGGCCTTGAATTCAATGGGGAGACCATGACAATCCCATCCAGGTCTATACTCAATCTTTTTTCCTTGAAGTAGGTTAAATCTATTGATAATGTCCTTGAGAATTTTGTTCATGGCATGACCCAAATGTAAACTTGCGTTAGCAAATGGTGGGCCATCATGAAAGACTGATACTGATTTAAGATTTGAGTTCTTGCTTTGCCAGGTGTACAGATCATCCGCTACACGTTTTGTAAGAAGTCGGGTTGATTCAGCATTTCCAGACCTGTTAGGAAACTCGGTGTTTGGTAGACATAAAGTCTTTGCATAAGAGTGAGCCAAGTCCTTACTGGTCTGACTGGCCGAAGTCGTCGCATATCCGCGAGATGTTACAACTTTCTTAAGCATCATCATTTTGTAGATGAGATCTTAGAAACAAAATAAGAAATCAAGACAACAGATACTGCTGAATATCTTAATCAAGAAACAATCCGTGGAAGCTTATGGTACAGGAGATAAAATGTAAGGGTAACAATTTCATTGGGTGAAAACAAAATTTTTTTTCACTTCTCCCACACAGCAAATCAACGTACCATCATATTCTTTTCATCAAGAGTCAGCATCACCAAAATATAAAATGTTTGGCCGATTAAGTGTTTCAAGCACTTTTGCACTGAAAAGAGCGTCTGCTCTTACATCATCTTTTGGCCCTGCTCGTCTCATGGGAGCTCAAAAGATGTCGACTGCTGCTAATGCTGCTCCCATCGATGCTCCACCACCACCTCCATCCCGACAGACTGTGAAGCCTCTCAGTACGCGAAAGACCTATCTTGTCGATACATACTCGCACATTCTGAAGTTCAATCCTGTTATTTTGGTTCTTCATCATAACAATTTGCTCAAGTCCGACAACAACAATCTTAGAGGTCTCATCAAGAAGGCTGGTGGATCACTTACAGTAACGAGATCTCGTCTCTTCAAAGTCGCTTTACGAGGAAAGGATCATGAAGATCCCGCTAGTAAGGATGCTCAACGAGCATTACGAGGTTTCAAGCATCCTTTGGCTCCCTTGTTTTCGGGTCCTACTGCCGTTATTACATTTCCTGAACTTGACCCCAAAAAGGTTGAGAATGTTATCAAGGTGATTGACAAGAGCAGTGGAAACCTTACTCTCCTCGGCTCTCTTATTGACAACCAAGTTCTCGCCGTCCCTGAGGTTCACAAGTTCAAGGCTCTCCCCACTTTACCCGAATTACGATCTCAACTTGTGGGTGTTCTTAGCATTCTTGGTGGTGCTGGACTTGTACAAACTTTGGAGGCTTCTGGAAAAGTACTGTACCTCACAATGGAGGAAAGACGTAAGCAGCTTGACCCCTCAGAAGAGAAGAAGGATGAAGAGCCAGAGAACTAGACTTTTGTGTAATGTTACTTGATTCATTTAATCCTATGTAAATATAACCGTATCTTTCTTGTTTTATATTCAGTACTTTTGAAATACGCTTCGAATTGGCTCTGCACTCTGTAAAAATAGTTAGCAAAGGTGAAGGGGAGCGAGATTGCAATCTTACCTCAATAAATATCCGTAGATTCTCATCCAAATCCTCGAGATCCTCTTTCCGTTGCTTGTTTTCTTGAAGCAAAGCTGATCGTTTATCAGTTAACCGTGATTTGGTAATAAATAAATCTAGACGTCGTCGTTCTTCATCCTTTAATCGTTCCATCATTAGTGTATGAGGATCCTCAATCGCCCGCAAGTCAGGATTGCTCTCATAGAACTCATCCAAAGAAATAAGATCAATGTTTTCATGCTTGGACCTGAAAACTAGTTAATACACGGAGTGAACAATCAACATGGAAATATTGTATACCTGAAATCGTCGCATCGATCTATTTCACTTCTTAAATGTTTGTGCTGATAGTATATATTTTGAATGTCTAGCTGTATCTTGTCCACACTCTGTTTCTCTTGCTCAGTATTATCCTTCACAGAGTTAACAAATTCTTGTGCCTCCCAGTTCATGGATCGTAGCTCAACGACTTCTACCAAGATTTTTCGTCGCAGTTGAGACATGAAATCGTCGCCAGTACTCGTTGTTAATATCACACCATCAGATTCGTTTTCGGCGGCATGCAGCCTTAGTAACTCTAGACATCCATTTTGCAACTGTTGTAAGTGCGCCTGTATGGCAAGAAGACCTTCATTACTTAAAATTTCTTGTGTCATTTTTACAATTATTGCATGGAGGTATTGAAGATAAAAATAATGGAAACCTTTTTCGTAGAACTTTTTTTTCTTAATGGGAGTAAAAACGTCCCAGTTTTCTTACGACTTAGGACAGGTTAACAAGCAAACAGAAAGAAAAAAAAGAAAAAAGTTGATATATATATGTATGTACGGAAAACTGATCAATTATTTTCAGCTTATATACTTTTAAATTATATCAACTATAGAAAACTCTAAGGTTAGCTTGTCATCATGGCTGTTTGAAGGAAAGCTACAAACTCCAGACTCAAAGCAAAATGAGTAAGATATGTTAAATTATTATATAAGCAGAATGTTAAAAATTGATGTAGATTTGGTCATGTATTTCTAAAATTCTCTAAAATTAAGATTTTGCCTCTTTAGCTTAGTGGTAGAGCGTTGCACTTGTATCATACATATATGAGATGCAAAGGTCAGCGGTTCAATTCCGCTAGGAGGCAAATGTATTTTATTTTTGTTTGTTCTCAGTAGCAATATTGAGGATATTGTTGAAAGCTTAGTCCCATTTCTGGTTCTTTCAAACTCACCGGACAAGAGGTTTTCCGGTTAAAAAGGATTGAGTTCGGGGGTTACATGGGCAACAATCATATTCAATTGCTCCTTAAGGTGAGCAATGATCATAACTCAGATGTCAAGACCCGAGATGTGGTCGCTTATTCCTGCTCTAAATCAGTTTTTTCCACCTCATAATATGAATAAAATATCAAATTGAAATTTGTATCCCACGGAGGTTGGAAATGTTCTTGTCACTTTCACCACCCTAAATTATCCAGGGAAGGGAAATGAAGCAACAAAAATAAAAATGAAATCATTGAACTGGCTTCAATTCACTTTATTCTAAGCGTTTACCTGCCATTAGCACGTGGATTATTCTACAATGGAACATGATCCAGGACGAGACATTGCTATTCGAAACTTTTGTCTATGCTGGGCAGATAATTCAATGTTCGATTCAATTGAGGGGAGTCTCAAGTGAGCCGTTCTTAACCTTCTTGTGTCTGAGAATAAAACAAGTTAAAAATAATATAATATATGTTGTATGATAATATATAGAATCTAGACCATAAACGAATTATAACCTCCAGGGAAAAGAACGTGATATGTGGCTCTAGGAAGTACTAAGGAAGTAACAATATAACTCTAAGGGAATCATGAGATGGCCTATTGTTGATACCTCTCTGGTTAGAGAAAATGATTGCATCCACAAAGACAAGACAAAAGATAAAATAAATTATGATAATAAAAAGCAAAACAGCATTAGACTTGATCTCTTTCTTTTTAACTATAAAAAGGAACCAATATCCCCTGGAAGAACAAGAAGAAGAAGAAGTAAATTTTGAATATCATTTCATTCTTCAACTCTCAAATTTTTAAATCGCAATTATCAATTGATCAATTGACCCCCCACCATGTCTGAAAATATTGTACTTCCCATTGTCCCTCTTTCTGACTACCCCAAGCCCAAACCTGCTCCAACTGAGCTCATTGGTGTCAATGCGGCGCTTAAAGCTGCTGAAGACAGCTCTTTTGAAGTCAAGCCCACTGTCTCTGAACAATTTTCTCTCAAGGGTAAGATTGCTGCTGTAACTGGTGGTAACTCTGGAATTGGTCTTGAGTATTGTGTGTTGCTTGCTGAGCTTGGCGCTACTGTTGTTGCCATTGACATTTCTTCTGAAACTTCTGAAGACTTTGTTGCTTGTCAAAAGTACATTGATCGCCTGGGAATTCCCTCAGCTAGTTTGGAGTACAAGCAGGCTGATGTTACTGTTGTTGAGTCCATTCAAACTGTAATCAAAGAGATTGCCCAAGAGAAGAAGGCATTGGATGTTCTTGTTGCTAATGCTGGAATCTTGGGACCCATTAAAGACTGCCATATTTACCCAGCCGAACAGTTCCGAAAGGTTATTGATGTCAATGTTAATGGTGTCTTTTTCACCTGCCAAGCCGGAGCTCGTGAGATGTTGGAACGCAACATCAAGGGAAGCATCATCATCACTGCTTCCATGAGTGGCAGTATTATTAACAAGGACATGCATTGGATCCCTTATACTGCTTCCAAGGGAGCTGCTTTGCAACTGGGCCGAGGATTAGCTTGCGAACTTGGTGCCCATGGAATCAGAGTAAACACTATTTCTCCTGGCCATGTCCGAACCAGATTGCTAGAAGGATTTTTGAAGAATGATCCCTACTATGAGAATCAATGGGCTGCACAAAATCCAATGAACCGAATTGGAGCTGTATATGAGCTTAGAGGTGCTCTAGCCTACCTTGCCAGTGATGCATCTACTTACACAACAGGATCTGATGTGCAGGTTTGCGGAGGTCATACGGCTTGGTAACAAATATACCACAACTTAAATAGTAATGAGTAGTTAAATTTGTATGTTAAATTTAACGTTCCAATTAACTTTGTGAGTGAAAAAGCCTTACAGGAGGACGCTCGTTAAGACTTTGTACACTAAGGTTCTTTTTTACATGAAAATAATTAATTAAACCTCAGCCGAACAGTGTGAGTTGTCAGGAGTCCAGAATTTGAACAACGTCTATGATACATATAACGAAAATTTGATACTGATTTTAAGAAATGAATAGAATTATACCGCAGTGTGTTATGGTTGGTGTCTTCACGGTGTAATGTAGCCATAAAATTGGATAGTTTTCGAAGAAAATACGAATGACTGTTACTTTATTTGGTTTATTTAGCGTGCAACCA
Organism: Geotrichum klebahnii; assembly: GCA_030570935.1. NCBI lineage: Eukaryota > Fungi > Ascomycota > Dipodascomycetes > Dipodascales > Dipodascaceae > Geotrichum > Geotrichum klebahnii. The sequence continues at coordinate 318,384 of JAJLWW010000002.1, read as the reverse complement.
TTTGAAACGATTGGAAGAGATGCGACTTTGAGACCAAGTACCAAAGTACCGAGAGTTATACGAGTTCGTGCCGGCACATATGGGAGACAGTCTTCAACTCTCGAGCTTTTGTTATCTTTAATTTGGTCTCTTTTCTGCCTAATTGTTTAAGTACCCTCATACAGCAAAATAAAATTCAAACACTGAGACAATAGCATCCAAGTTTGTTTCCTTCCATCTTTATTTACAGCTATGAGATGTACTGCTTAAACAATTGAAGAGATTAAGAGATGCCTACTTTGTATAGAATGCCACCATGTGCTGCTCTTTTTGTTTTTGGCCTGATATGCAATAATGAAGAGGGATTAATCCGAAAGCAGCCCATGTTGATATTAATCCGATATTAGACGAATCCTCCCAAAACAACTTTTGAGTCTAGAATTAAAGTGAAGTAGAACCACAATGAAGGCATTCAATTAGCTGCTAACATTCTTGATATATAATTACACTCGTCTACTTCGCTTAATATGGATTTGAAAGACGTAGGAGCCAAGGTTCTGAATTAATAACAAATAACGAGTTGAGTAGTTGCAAGCGCGTTATTTTTATTCAGGTCAAATTAATATGTGATATCTATCAAAACTGTTCAAAACCCAACTTTGTAGGTCTTTACTGTATACAGTTACATGAACTAGAGGAACTCCTAATCCTATGTGGTATTACATCGTTTTCATGCTATCATCCATGCCTTTATATGCTTTAATCGGAAGAAGACATCCAATAGCTACAAAGAGGCATGTTGTGCCAAATTTTATATCGTCACAAGAATGGCTGTTGCTGAAAATATTATGAGGCTGGATTGGAACGCACTCGTATACTTTACCAAGTGTAAGCCTTGAGTAAGAGTATGGATCAACTGTAAACTGAAGTAGGTGATCTCTGCTCGTCATTTAGTCAAGAAAGGTAAAAAAAATAATACGGTAATATGCAATTCTGTACCTGCCTTTAGGTTAATACATCTCAAGCTCTTTCAATTAGAGATAAAATTCATTAAAAAACCTGGACTTTCTGCTTCTTGAATATCTCGAGTTAACCTCAAATGATACACCTGAAATTCCATTATAATTGATCCTACTAAATTAAAAGTAACTCTAGGAGGAGCTTGGAGGAGCCAAATATTCTTTTATAGTCGTAGCTGAAAACAACTTCAAATTGAGCTATTTAAAAGAACAGTATGACAGGAACTTCTGGCAAATATAGAAAACAGGGAAGTTGTCCATAATATCTCGTGTTCATACATAACCTGAATCTATTCTCCAACATGTATTTACAATTTGATCCATGCTAAGTTGTAAGTTGAATTGGAAAGTTTATTTGATAGTGTAATTTTAGACCCCACATTTCTTGCCACTATGATACCAGCAATTTCTAGTATGTTCTGGATTTCCCATAATCATCTATCCTAACCACCAAATTTAGAATCCCACTATTAAAGTGGCTTGAAATATTTTGGATATAAATATTTGGGGAGATGTCCGTTTTTTTCCAAGTAATTATAGAAATTAAATTTTATACTGTATCTCTGTCATTGTAAATTTAAATATCTTATCATCATGGAAAATTGATTAAACCTTTTTAAAGATGTAGTTCGCTCTACAATATATGAGTTAATAATGGTCAAAAGAGAGTTGAATTCTTACGCTATGCCTGAGACTGAACAGCTAAATTTTCACGACGCATGGACTTCCTGGTATAGAAAGTTTTTGATACGCGTTCGTAGAGCTGGAGGATTCTTGGAAGAATACATTGTAAATGGAGTTGTTCATCCTGATATTACTTCATATCATGAAAATATTATTGACAATCTATTGCTGGTTACGGTCTCATCTTCTACGTACACTTGGCTAAATTTGCAACACTTGACTGGACGCAGTGCCTTCCTAGGATTGAAAAAATTTGCCACTGATATTCCGATGCCAGTAGCCATGGAAATTATTGATAAGATTGTAAACAACCCTTTTGATGGATCAACTTCTTTGGATGAACACATAGAGATGAAAATGGATCTCATCGAGGATCTTAAATTCCTTGCTACCGATATGGATGCAATATATACTTTGCTGATGCTATACAGCTTTCGACAGCCCAAGTTATACACACATTTAATGTGTTTTCCAATTAAACTCACTCCTCATGATTTGACGATGAACTTGAATAACATTTGCCAAGCTATCGATATCCCTATTATGACTCCCGACTTTAAACCTTTGCGTTTTAACAAGTCTCTTACTCCGTCTGCTTCAAAAAAGAAATCCAATTGCTATATGTGTGGCAATGTTGGCCATACTTTTCGACAATGTGAGTCGACCATAGTATTGGACCCCTGGAGAAATAAAAAACCTTCCAAGAAGAAACTGCCTGTCCTGGGCGAAGTTACATCAATGGGCATTAAATATATTTGCTCACCCTGAAGCATGAACTGCTTCTGGTCTTTATTTATTTTTATTATTTTCCCCGAAATCGAGATCTGAGTCTACATTGATTTTATCAAATTTTTGAGAAGTAGATGATGCCTGTTATAAGTCTTCTATGGCTTCGAATGATTGAATTGTTTTGTTTTCATCAAGTATGAATCTGGTGAACACACTATAGTCAGATCGCTTAAAAATGTGAGTTGAAAGGTAGAACTTACATGAGCTCTACTTATACCTCAATTTTAACCTTCAAGTGATACCGTGACGTTTATCAATGTTCAGTGAAGACAATTTTCTATGCAACAGGATGGTTGAGCTTGGATAGTGCTAGCTTCATATAGGAGTGTATGAGTTTCTATGTCGCGAATGGGATCAAACAGGATGGGCTATCACTCTGTTAAATATGTCAAGATATGTGGAATTGATTTAGTTAGTTATTGCTGAGATACTTGAACTCTTTCTGTTTCCTCTTGGTTACAGACAAATTCCTTGATATGATACTTATGAGGTTGTTCAATGAACCCATATAAGGTAATCGAATTCTGTCTGAGCATCTTTGTGAGATCTACTTTGTACGAGGCATATAAGAGGTTTATATCTACATCATAACTTAGAATTACTTCCACTCAATATTGTTAATTTTATTAGATCAGCCCTATTGGAAATAGCTAAAAATAAACAAATTTATATCTTTATTAATATTGATTAAATTACTGATCGTTATTCCAGAATATAAATATGAATTCTTTTTAAAACTAAAACTCAATCAAAAAGGCATTGTATTATTTTTGGTCATCTCCATAAAAGCATTCTTGAGCCTTTCGCCAAACAGTTTCAATAACATCTCTCCGAGGTTTAAGTCGTTCAAAAATGACATGTAGTTGCTCATTGTTAGCCTCGATAATAACAAGTGCGAACCGGACTTGGAATCCAGCAAAAACTTCTTGAATAAGAATATCAAGTAAATCTGGTTTACTTATGAACCTCGTGGAACCGCCAAATAAATAAAACTGGCCTGTTGACTGGATTTGCATACCATAGTCTTGCATCACAATGAGTCTCTCCTCTGTAATAAAATAAAAAATAAAAAAAGTTAGAATGAACCAAAACGATCTCAAAATATTGATAATCTTGAAAGTAGAAATAATATTATATTAAGTAAGATAAGGAGTCTTACCTGGATATCGCCTGTAGAGTAGCACAACCACAGAACATATACAAACCATCCAAAGTGCCCAAGAAGGTGTTTGGTCAACCTGGACTAGCCACGGTAAACTGCTTAGCAGTATCTTTTTACCACTAACTAGCGCTGAAAATATCTTCCATCGCGACAATAAGTACACCAGCTTAACAAGCACGATAGTTAATGTACAGGTAGCTAGCAAGACTTTGAGGTGCTTGAATGCAAGATTAACAAATTGAGAAAATGCTGAAAGTTTTAACGGCCGGCCAGAGTATCTAAATGAAACCAGCGCAGGCATATGCTCTTCTATAACTAACGTATACCCATTCTTGTCTTGGATGGCCTGGATCTTCATGATATGCTGATGAATTTTCAGTTATGGGGTTATGTGAGATCGTGATGTGTAATATGTGTTTTGTCAATGTGTGAATTTTGAGTCACATGATCAAGGAAAGCTGGTACTCAGACGGGTGGCTTATACAGTCACTGTCAAGTTAAAATCATAGATAAAAAATTATTGCTTATATGCAGTTTTTCTATAGTCTTATTTAATTTATTTTATTTTTAATCATCAATCGAGCCCAGTACAATTTCATTTCGTTGAAGTTCCCTTCGAATTTGCGACTTGGTTTTGCGCTGACCATTTGTATAGCCTTGAGTTGAGAGTCCACCAAACGTAGTCGCATCTTCCCTCATAGCATTTTCAGCATCTGCAGCACGGGCCATTTCACGGTTAGCAGACTCCACAACCATTCGCTGCTGGTAGTCCTCATCAATTTCCCGAATAAGCTCATTAACCTCTTTGACTGATACTAATTGTTTACCAGAAATATTTGAAAAGTCTTCAACGTTTGGAGCAAGACGTCTTTCAAGTGCCAAATCCAATTTGACTCGATTACGGCGCTCTTCAAGTTTAAATTTGTTTCGCAGTTGTCGTCGACTTCGTCCAGGAAACAGGTGAGCAAGCATAGTAAAGTCAGTTCCCCAAGTAGAAATTGCAATATAAAACTTTTCTGTTTCTGCATTATCCCAACGCTCAGCAATTGTGTGCTTGGAATAACTGGCATTGTTGAGAATCTTACTAAAAGAAGTTTCTTCCTCTACTACTCGTGTATCTCCTAGTTCTTCTGCAGCTTGCCTATGACGGTCAATGAACGTAGACTCGGTGTTCACTTGAATTTCGCCTCCCACAATTTGCATTTGAGGTGCTGAGATTGTGGTTGTCATCTTTCCATACTGGTCGTTAAAATTCTTCTGACCTTCCTCCATTTCTCGCTTCTGTTCCTCCTGTTGTACAGTTCCTAATTGAGAAATATATTCAATCGATTTGCCTTCTGCCCTTGCTTTCTTCTTCGCTTTGTAGATTTCCTCTCGTCGCTTTCTTCTTCTTCTGTATTCCTCTTCATACTTGACGAATTTCTCGTCTTCGACTCCAATTGGAAGCTCCCCACATAAATCAGCAATGGTGAACTTTTCCGGGTTCACAACAAGCATTTCTGAATTCTCAATAACAAAAGGTCGGAATCCTCTACCATGCTTAGGTAGATCTTCAGGTTGAATAATAAATTTTCCATCTTCTTCACGAGTCAGTGTCTCAGGAATGACAAGTTTTAACGGGTTCTCAAGTGTAGGCTTCGATTGATATCGTTGCAGCTCTAACTTTCCTAAACTTTTTAATATTTGATTCGTAGGTTGCTTTTTAACTTCTCCATCAGACCAGTATTCAGGTTCTATTTTAGTTTTTACCCTTTTTTTTCTTGGTGCTGCTTTGGGGGCCCTTTGCCGACTTTGCCTAGGCTTGGTAGCAGTCTTCCTGGTAGTTTTGCGTTTTCGTTTTGCCCTGGCTTCCTCATAAATTTCTTCTTCTTTAACCATAACACTCTGCTCTATTTCGTCAATGACAGACTCTTCATCACTCGAATAATTTTCATCTTCATCCGACTCTACCTCAGATCCGTCCATAGGCAAGCGGTGACTTAATTTCGGTAATATCCGTGCACTGTGAGAAGGTTTGTCATATAAGGTATCAGTAACCACATCATCGGTATAGGCAGAACGAGTTTCAATTGGTTCCGGGCTTCCGCCACGAACAGAGCTAGTCGACCTAGTCAAACTATAATTACTGGTAGAACTAGCCAACGGCCTGAATGATATTCCCATAGGCGTAGCCTTTTTCTGTACTTCAGCCGTTTTGGGCTCCTCTGCATTTGTTTCTTCAGCTTCTGAATCGCTGATGTTAATGCCCTGTGTACCTGAGTCCAACAATACTACTTCGTCATCTTCGTCAGAATCAGCTTCAACAATGTTCCTCCTTGTAGACTGGCGTGTTCGCCTTGTTGTTGGTTTTACAGATGTTGCTGTCTTCCGGGGTCGGCCAACTCTGGCTGGAGGTTTGCGTGATACTTTAGTTGATTTGGCTGCCTTTTTCTTCGCTACAGGTTTGGGTGGTGTATCTTCCTCGTCTGAGCTAATAGTTAATGGTTCATCAGGAACCAAGACAGCACTTGTATCCTCATTGGGATTACTAGGAGGTGAATTTTGCTTATCAGATACTTCATCAGTAGCTATGGAACTCGTATCTTTTACCGCTGGACTAGCTTTTGGACTTTTAGGAGATTCAATCGCAATATCTGGAGCAGAAATATTAATTGGAGTTTCCTCTCTTGTCTTTGCTGCATCTTTTGCTGCATCTTCTGTACTTCCTATAGGACTTGATGCTTCAATAGGTTGAATATCCTCAGAAGATTCAATAGGCGCATTGCTTTCAGGTGCTTCGATGGGTTCAGAAGGTTTGCTTTGTTGGGGGTCACTGGCTTCAATAGTTTCTGAGTTCGACAAAGAATTATCGGTAGCAATTGATGTGGAAGGTTCTACATTCTTTGCCGCAGCCTTTGCTGGACGCTTTAGCTTTTGAAATGTCGGTGTAGTTACAAAAGACGATCGCCGGATAGCAGGAGTTAACCTAATCGAAGGTGTTGTGACTGAAGTTGGAAATATATGCGCTTTAGCTGAGGCAGGTACTGGAGTCGCTAGAGTGTCACTAACAGTGTTTTCTATTGTATCAGATTTGGTAGCGACTACTGGTTTTGCTACAGCGGTAGTAGGAGGAGTTGTAATATTTGAAGAAGGAGTCGGTGTATTAGGGGTCGTAAAGCTATTTGACATAGATTTTTTTCGAGGTCGAGAAAGAGGCACAAACGGAAGTTTTGAAGGAATAGATGAGATTTTTCTAGCTAATACTGGAGCGGGTTTTGTAGAGGGTGTTGAGGACTGAGGATCGGATGTAGGAGGCTCATTAGGAGTTGTAGAAGTCTTTAAAATACTACTAAGAATGTCTGAAGTTAAAGGGAGAGGTATTGAAGAACGCATTCGTGTAGCCCAGGGTGACTGTTGAGAACTTCCACCCTCTATAGCATGAGGCGAAATCTGAGTCGCTGGAGGAGTTTCAAGGCCTACGCCCACCGAGGGCGATGGTGAAGGGTCTTCTTCAATTGTTTCAGTCATCTGAGACTGTCGGAGGAGCTGAGCTGAAGAAAGGGAAGATCCTAACAGTCTACTCATATCCTCTGAGGCCTGAGAACCAGGAGGAGTATTTGTAGGCCCTCTTGTAAGCGAGAGTTGTCGTTGCTTGGTGCGCGCAACATTTCTGGTACCGGCCTTCTTAGGCACAAATCTCTGGCTAGACTTGTCTATTATCTGGTTAGAATACAAGAGTTTGAACAGAGTGGAATCAAAACGAGATGATACTTACTAACTTGAGAACTCATAGTTCTGACGCGTCGAACAGATCGGAGAATCGAACAGACAAGAAATTCAAGAAAAATTCTAAAAATAACAAAAATACCAAATTAAATGTTTGGTTCGAAATGTCAGAGATAATAACTTAAATCAGTTCGTGAGTTCGCGGCGTGAACGTCTTTGGACCTGGTAAAATGGAGTCTTAGGGAAGGTTGGAAGAACAGAAAATGGCAATAAAAATCCTTGTGTCCCAATTTGAACTACGAAAGTTAAAGGTTCTTTTGTTGGGTTAGGGTATTTAAATCTTGGAAAGAGCGTGAGTAGTTCAAGGATCATGAAAACATGGAATTGAGTGCTGAGTCCGAGGAAAGTTTATTTCAAAAATACCAGAGTGAGGCGATAAAATATTTGTGGCTAGTAAACGTATTCTGAGTCCTAGGAAGGTGGAATAATGGATCAAAATAATATTGTCTTTTTTTCGTTTACTGGAGGTTTTTACTAGAAGAATGTCATGCTTGATATTGAAATCAGAATGGCTTTCATATTGCCATAGAAATAGATATTCTCGTTCCATGATCATTTTTGCTACCTATTGAAATGGGTTTGTGATTTCTTCAATTTGTTAATTCTCTGTTCCGGAGTGTAAAGTCATAGCTTTTCGCTGCGAGACATTGATTTGATTTGGCTCTCATATATTTTTCATAATTGGGAGGAAGATTTTTCGATATCTCGTTCTTTATTCCTGGTCATTTCAAAACTTCCTCACCACCATACCTTTTTCTTGTCTTCACTACAGATCTGCGTTAAATAGCTTTGTTTCATACGAGTTGCACTATACAAGCATATAATATATATACAAAGATGCTTTCGTTCTGTCCAAACTGCTCCAACATGCTTCAGGTGAGTTCTGAAAGTCTTTCGCACCTCTTGAGAACGTAGGCTACAATTACAAATTCACTTCAGCACGGTTTCCTTGAGCTTTCTTTCTAACGAGTGATAGATTTCACTAGGCGCTTCAGGCCTAAATCGATTTGAATGTCGAACTTGTCCCTATGAGTTCCCGATTGTGGCTTCTATGTCCATGTACCACCGAAAGCCCATGCCCCGTAAAGAAGTGGACGATGTGCTTGGTGGTAAAGGCTCTTGGGATAACGTTGATCAAACAGCAGCTCAATGTCCAAATAATTGTGGCGGTGATGATAAGGCTTACTTCTTTCAATTGCAAATTCGATCTGCTGATGAACCTATGACAACCTTCTACAAGTGTACGACGTGTGCTCACCAATGGCGTGAAAATTAAATGAGTCTTAAATGCATCTTGGTTTACTATTGTTATTTATTTGTTTTGTGTCATTTTAGTTCTACGTCTTGTTCATATTGGTCTCAGTTTAGATAAAAAAAAAAAGTTTCTGTTTCTCGCATTTAATATGGGTTTAAAAAATATAAATCACTAGAAGATAGAGGAATTTACTGCTCATCGTTCTGCTTCTTGCGGGTCTCGTAGACCTCCAAAACAGCTTCAGCAGCCTTAACACCAGACAAGGCCATGGCACCAAAGGTAGGTCCCATTCTGTTGGCACCGTCAATCTCAGACAATTCCATGCCACCAACGACCAAACCGGGAACAACCTCACGGGTGCGCTTGACAATGGCATCTTCAGCAGCCTTCATGTCCAAACCGCGCATACCGCCGAGTTTCTCGAGGTTGCCCATGGAAACGAGACGCTTGACAGAGAAAGCACCAAATGGGCCATCATGACCAGTAGTGGAAATGATGATGGGGCAGTTAATGGTGTTGGGGTCCATGCAGCTCTGATCATCGTGGTGCATAGAAACAAGAGTCCAGTTGGTGACAACACCAGCAATTCTGATCTCGCCAGTAGCAGGGTCCTGGCGGGTGATAAGATCCTCAACAGTGGTAGCATTGAAAAGCTTAACGTTAGGGAAACGCAAGACCTTGGACATCAAAGTAGAGGTGAAAATAGCAGCGTGCTTCACAACAACATAGTTTCCTTCATCTTCATAAGGAACATCAATTTCATCAAGAAATTTCTCAGCAGGCTTGCGCATAACCATTGCGCTGAACAGCTGGCCACCGAGCCAGGCACCTCCACCAGGTGCGACACCAGCCTCAATAATAGCAATCTTGAGGTCGGGTCTCTGTTTAGCCAAAACATAAGCGGCAGAAAGACCGCAAGAGCCAGCACCGATGATCACAACATCAGACTCAGCATACTTGTTGAGGTCCTCGAAGTAGCGACTGGTCATAGCGCGAGAAACAGTGGACTCACGAATGGGGTTAAAAGTAAAGTTGGCCCATTTGTCAACAGGAGCGGACTGAACACTAGCCTTGGTCTCCTTCTGGAAGAGATCAATGGGGTAGGGAGCAACAGCGGCAGCAGGAGGAGGAGACATCTATAACAAGTTAGTCAAAAGCGTCCACAAAGTGGCATTTGCATATAAAAGCAAAGGGGAGAATGGGGAATGCATGTTTCTTTCGCTAGTGTTATCTAGATCAAGTTCAACCGTATAATCTCAGCACAATTAAAGAATTCCTCCTTCAAAAGGCACCGGCCATGCAATGAACTTATATTCACCTTTGACAGATCGTCTGATCATCGTTGCCAACTATGGGCCCTAAAAACACTCGCCAGCATTCGCCATCCTCGAGGAACAATTGGCTAAACCAAATGCTCGTACTAAGGATCAGGCATACTTTACTGGAGAGAGTAACCAAGAGATAACCTGTTAGTACATTGCCATTGGGGCAGTCACAATTATCGTACCCAATAAAAAAGTACAAAAGTAGTTGAAAGTTAAAAGTTGTAAGCTAGGTTAAAGTTGAGAAGTTTGGATGAAGAGTTTAAAATAAAAAAAAGGACAGGAAACAGTGAGTCCTTTATACTTTTCGCAAGGACCATTCAAGACTTAGAGTCACTCAGTTCCCGAAAAGCGCTTGAATTCCTTGCCGAAACGGGTATTTCGGTAGTACAGCCAATGAGAATCAGGTGAAGCAGAGCAATCATGAACTGGGAAAGGTACTGACCATTTACTCTAGTCCATTAAAACGAAAAGCAAAGACCATTGTTATCGAGAGTTGAGAGATATTCAAAGACTGATAGAGATTAGCTATTGAGACTGAAAAAGGTTAGCTTGTGGTGGAAGATAAAGATGCTCTCATTGATGTCACAAATAGAGTCCAAGTTCAGGTTGAGTTTCATCAGGTCTAACAGAGTCAAAATGATAACCTAGCCAAACTGGCTGCACTGCTATAATCCACTTCAATTTGTGCGATTTAGGTTGCTGCGTGACTCGGAGTCCAGTTAGGAAGACATCGTTGGTTTGCAGCCATTCACGCTTGGTCCTCAATCAGCAATCACCGCATTGAAACAGGTGAATATATCTAACAAAAAGGCATCCACTGGCTGACCATCTCAAAGCAGTGCGCATATGTGCTACCTAAAACAGCCGAATTGCATGAGTCATGGTCGAGAACAAGAGGCAGAGACAGAATGAGGGATATCATTGATGAGGCTGGGTAAATGTTGCCTAAGTATACGGGTATAATAGCTAAGCTGTGGCGTAGGAAGAAATGGGCTAGAGATCAGCAGTTGGGCTGAAGGATGAGGGGTCGCAATGTCTCTGAGTAGGGTTTTTTTCATATCATTTACTTGGCCTATTAAGTATCCATGCACAGTCCAGGCAAGTAAAAGATCAAATATTCAGGTCTAGATGCACAATACACAACGTGCTATGCTGAATGCTCATTGTCAATGCTTGATACAAGTAGGGAATTCTCAATGCTCGAAGTCAATGGTTTATGTTCATAGTAAATGCTTGTAGTCAATAGTCAACTGTGGCTACTGTTCCAGAGGCTTCTCCAGCGATACGAAATGTAACGCAGAGATCACATGACTTTTCATGATCACTCACAAGCACACAACAACAAGGAAAAAGACGAAATCCTCAACTCTTAGAAATCTCAGATAAATATCGACTCCGCTCCCCATTACCTTCAACTTACTTCACTACTTTGATTGTTCATAATGTGCAGATTTCTTATTTTCAAGGGTAAGCGAAAGTTGCTATTATAAGGCGTGTTCATACTAACGTGTTCTAGGAACCGATCCCATTCTTCTCTCGCATCTTCTCACTCGTCCTGCTCATTCTATCATCAAGTAAGATCAACGTCATTCGCGAACATCTATTCGGTGCTAACTATTTCCAGCCAATCTTATGATAGTAGGCTACGCCTTGATATGAGGTGAGTACAGCAAATTCTCTATTTGTAGGGGTATGATCTAACTAAAGTGTTATTTAGACGTCCCATCAATGGCGATGGCTTTGGAGTTGGATACTATCCCAGAAATCGTGAGGACCCTGAGTTGGACGGTGGACCCTGTGTTTATTGTGCAATCACTCCCGCCTGGAACAACCAGAACCTAGCTCGACTAGCCGAAAAGACCAAGAGCGACCTCGTTTTTGCTCACGTTAGAGCTTCCACTGCTGGAGTGCTATCAGAAACAAACTGCCACCCGTTTGTTTACCACACTCTCATGTTTATGCACAATGGTCATGTATCTGGGTTTAATAAAATCAAGAAGCGACTTGCAGACTTTATCAGAGAGGAATACTTTCTCATGGTGCAAGGAGGCACTGACTCTGAGTGGGTGTTTGCGCTGTTTCTAGACTGCCTGGAGACTCTCGGATGTGATCCTGCATCGCCAAAGGGAAACTACTCACATAAAATGCTGCGTCAAGCTCTTTTGGATACTATTGAAAAAATTAAGGATTGGACTAAAGAGGTTAATGGGCCAGATGGCGAGCCTAGTCTGTTGAACATTGCCATCACAGACGGAAACTCAGTCGTCGTGTCTAGATATGTGACATCGCGTACAGAAGAAGCTGCCTCGCTGCATTTCTCAAGTGGTACCAGATTTTTTGAATATAGTCCTGGTCAGTACCGTATGGAGCGAAGAGATCGGGGCCAGAATATCATCATGGTGGCTTCTGAGCCATTAACATTTGAACGCAGTGACTGGATTACTATCCCAACCAACACTGTTCTCTCTATAAATGGTCAAACCGTACTCTTGCATCCGATCCTTGACGAGTACCATCAGTTGGATCCTTCATACACACGTAGTAGCGGGTTTGCAGAGAGCAAAGGTCTGGTCAGTGCCATGCCCGTATCACAACCCACTGCGGTGCCTCCACTTGAGCGTGAAGGCCGCCGTCGAGACAGCATCACGGTGTAAGAATTTACATCATTACTGTTTTCATATTTATTTGCTCAATTCCTTAATTTTTGCTTGACAACTCTCGGTTTCGACCAATATGAGCTTGCTTATTTATTCAAATATTCACATAGAACAGCTTTATGGTCTCAAATATTCACATGACTTTTCTAATTTTTTTTATTTACACGTTTTTCCTCTTTTGTTCTATTTTTGTTGGGAGGAGGCTATCTGGGGTCATTTTATCAGGCATAACCAGTTCTACTTTGCTTACCTTTTACCTGTTCTTTTTATACTAGACTTTAATTGCAGACTTGATTTATACGATTTGTGAGAAAATCTCTAATTACATTTTAATTATTTAACTATTCATAATGGTCGCACGAGACTTGACACGCGACGTTGTGCGTGGGCTCTCGACGCTTGAAATGGAGTTTGTTGAAGCAAGCGACAACTCCTGGTTCAAGCACCACTCCTCCTCCATGTCAGGTATCTCGTATGCCGACACCATTTTCCCAGCATTTGCATTTATTGGTGGAGAGAGTCCGCGCACTTGGTACCGCAGCATAGGACTTATTGGACTGGGGCTGGGGTTTAACACTCTACGGGCCATTGATCTTGAACAGGTCATGGTGGCAGCTAAAGGTAAGCATGCGACGATTCAGAGAAGACAGCGACGGCGTGAGCGGTTAGAACGCATAGAACGACGTGCATCGCGGGGAATGGCAGACAGTCTGTTATCTCTGGAATCGTTCAACGAAGATGAAGAGATCGAGGAAGACGAGGCTATTGAGGAAGAGAAAGAGGAACCAGAGATGAAACCACTGCCGCCGAACTACCTGAGATTACCTGGTGTGTTGCAGCGCACCGGTGTTTGTTCGTTACTGTTTAATGCATGTCTTGATATCAACCAGCAATGGACGTTATCGCTGTGGTTCCCAGTGACAATGGGGGCAGCTTGGTCTATCATTTCATTTTATGCATTATCATCTAGATCTGTACTACGGCTCGACCGGCCAGCAACTACACACACCCTTAGCCAGCCGTTTGCAAACCCAAAACTGTCGGCACAGACCCAAATCGATACCTATTGTTTTGGTGCACATAGACTGTACACTCCTGAGAACGATCCTGAGGGCCTGCTCACCGTGCTAACTACAGCCATTACCATGTGGACTGGAGCAAAGTTCATTCAGTACATTAGCAGCCCATCATCTTCTATAGTCTCTGCGTTTGCATTAGGCACCTGTTCAATCGGTGCTGGCTATGGTATTGCATGGGCATTACCTAACTATATGCCACTCTCCAAGCGTTTCTGGACACCTTCATTTGTACTCGTTACCAGTGGTACCAGTGTGCTCAAATATGTTCTGGGTTCTCTAATCACTAATACTCTACCCACTTGCATAGTTCACCCTATTGCATGTATGGGGCAACGTTCCCTAGATGTTTACTTTTGTGGTGGTCTCCTCCGCAAGGTTCTAAAGGAATATGGAGCTCAAACTACAAAGGAGGGGTCACTGTGGATGCGTATGAAGCGATGGTTAAATAACAGCCCAATCGTTACATTTATCGACAAGAAGCATGAATGGGCAGCTGACTTGGTGTTGGTGCTGGGCGTTGAGGTCATATTGGCATCGACAGCCGTTTACTTGGTCAAGACTGGCATGAGAGTAATTTACTACTAGGTAATAATTAGTTGCATTTAAGGTTGTTATTTTTATTTGTTTGTTGTGTTTGCATTTTGTGTTTTGTTGTTAGTTCTAAGTAGTACCCTGTCAGTGGAATTTGTTGCATTTAAATACGTGATTAGATAATCAATAAATGCTGACCATTAAATGACCAATGATCGATAATCTAGTGACTAATCATTATATAATAATATGTCATGTGCTTCATTCCCTACCCTAGCCATGACCCTCGAACCCCGGTGTCTCAAAGCAGCCAAATTGGAGCTCAACTCTGATTGGCTGGACCTGATAACGACGTTTATTTTGAATTTGGCTGCTACCACTTGCTCGTTGTTGTTGTTGCTTCTGTTACTTGAGCGCTGTTGTAGCTCGCCCGCCCTTGATTCCGGATCTTCCCCTCCGTTTCATTCCGCTCCATTTTATTTTCTTTTCTTTTTTCTCACCACCTATATGGAACTTTTCAAATTCCAAATTTTTCTCCAGTGAAAACTGAACGAACGAACGAACGAACGAACGAGCGAACGAGCGAACCAACGAACCAAGGAAAAATTTATTAGAAATAAAAATTAAAATAAAGATTAACTCGAAATAAAATTACTCCTCCTTCTTCTTCTTCTTCTTCTCTTTCCCTTTCTTTCTTCTTTTTCTTCTTCTTCCTTTCTTCTCCTTCCTATTCTATTCATCTTCCAATTGGTCCTCACCCGTCAAGTCCCTGTACCAACACCGACCCTGCCTATTTCTTGCCTGGTGTTCTCCAACCATCCAACAAACAAACCAACCAATCCTTTTTATCCCGCTAATCATTTAGACCCTTTCCACCCCATCTTCTATCCTCGCATATAGACCCTCTCCACACCGACCCTCCATTGACTTTTATTTTTGCTTGCGCTACTGTTTCTTGTGAGTTGTTCACTTCTGTAACAAGACCGCTTCATCTCGTGGTGTAGCATACCTTGAAAAATAATCCTTCCCCCTAAACATACTAACGATACCCCAGAAACATCTCGACGTTTCTTTAAATGTCAAAAACCGCATTCCTCAGCACCTCTGGCGGAGATATAGTAGTTGTTGCTGTCGTAGATTTAGAGTAAAAGACCCATTGATTTCAAGTGTGTCTTGTTAATGAAATAATGGCCGACCTACCTAGCCATGTTCAATCAATACCCTCGTCTCATACCACGACCTCAACAACTGCTTCTCTCAATTTAATCCCGCGCCCAATTGCAATTAAATCGGTATCGGACCCACACACAAACACGGACGCCAGTCCTCGACTTGCGTCACAAAGCCCAACTCACTTGTTTCCTGTAGATTCCTCTGACCCCGGATCGACAAATCTTGTTTCATCATGTGATACTAAACCATTGTTAGCACCGTCATCATCAGCGTCAAGGGTCCAGGCGGAAAAGCATCATATCAAAATCCCCCCGTTACCTCCTCCACCGTTACCTGCTGTGTCCTCTAATTTATTTCAACCTCCACGCCAATATGGTGAATCTGTAGAGCCCATTCCAATGATTTGTACTTCTAAAAAGTGGGTTCTGCCGCCACGTCCTAAGCCAGGTCGTAAGCCGTCTCAGGATCCTCCGGCTGTAAAGCGAAAAGCACAAAATAGGGCTGCTCAAAAAGCTTACCGGGAAAGGCGAGCTGCTGCGGCTGCTGCTTCATCCGCGGGATCAGGGGGAGAAGCAACGTTGGAACCCATCAAAGAGTCGGCTAAGAAAAAGAAGCCTGTTAAAAAGGTCAAAGAAGAGGTACACAAGCATCACAAACAAATCAAGAAAGAACCTCCGGATGAGGAGCAACCAATAAGCCTGGCTACACTTAATCTAAATGAGCCTTCTATGGACATTAAAATCAAACAAGAAGAGTTGTTCAGTATGGCCAGCTGTATCGACAGTGTATATATTAAACCAGAAGATACCAGCGAGGGACTTGCTGCTAGACAGTTTTCCAATACCTTGCGAAGCAGTAATTCCCCCGAATTGAATGAAGAAGAGGCAACCATGGACGACGAAGAAGATGATAAATCTAGAAACTTTCCATCAACCATAAAAGGCTTGAGGGCTGCGTTGTCAGCAGCAAATTTTGAAAATCAACGACTCAGCATATTGGTAAACGAATTGCGAACAGAGGTTGCAATTTTAAAAGACATGAAAGATTTGAAAGTGGCTGAAAAAGCATTTTTGTACGACGAGCCTCAATTTCCAAAAGGGAGTGGCAACAATCGAAACTTAAAGCAGTCGATACTCCCAGCCCCACCAAGTCAAGGATGTGGACTTTGCGAGGCTGGTGGTGATTGTGTATGCGACAAGCTTGGACTAAAAGCTAATCCATTTTTTGGTGACCAAGAGGCTGGAAAGCAAAGCGTGCTTCTTAATGTAGACGTATTTCTGAACGACAATGACGATATAACACCGCAGGATCCGGTTCCGTTACGAAAAAGAGGTACGTCTACAGCCAAGTCAAGCAGTATGCTGGCCATGCCTAAGTTCAAGAGGTTACAAGATGACTATGAGATGGACTTTACCAACGCTTTCTCACTCCGAAATGGCAGTACTAATGAATCTTGGAACAAGACCAAATCTCAGACAGCAGTGGCTAATACACTGTTGACAGGGTCTAGTGAGATTTCCCCGGGCAGTGATGAAGCATCTGCGAGCACACCCATGACCAGTGATGATGAAGTCTTGATGACAATAATACCCCCAATATCAGCAACAATGACGACAACACCTTCTAATAATAATAATGATGATACTAATACCCAGCCTTACGATTTTCATGACCAGAATACAAGTTCAGCAACGACCGCAACGACAGCCATCAAAAAGGGAAAACGAGTTGTTTCCGCAGCATCATCAGCGGCATGTTGTCGTACAAATAAAAAAGTTTGCACTGAACACAGTCAATACTCAAATAATAGTCTCAGATCTTCGCCGAAACCAAAGCCAAAACCAAAGTCAAAGGTAAATAAGATTATAATTGATCCGTGCGGATTTTGTTCGAACGGAACCCCGTGTTTATGTGCAGAGGCTGCTGAGCAGGCTGATTCCAGTGATTTCGAGTGATTTACGGTGTGATATGAACATGATAATAGTAATAATAATAATAATATATATGTATTGTATATTTGTAAATAGTTTTTTTAAATGTGATTTGTGAAATGTGTCACAAATGGATTTTAATATGTCAATAATAAATACATAGTAATATTAAATTCAGGGTCTATCTATTTTGAAACTTCCAGTACTTTAGAGTAAAAGTATAACGAAGTAACTCTCTTTTTAATTAGTTTCATTTCAAATACAGTACATGCAATTTAAACTAGCGGGTTTTGATTAACGGTTCAAAGTTATGTACTCCCCGGAACTTGCAATTGCCGTTCTTAATGCTTCTGTACTTCCCGAGTGATTCTAAATATATGATTCCTTCTATTTCCTCAGGTGTGTACTGGCATATCTGGAAAGTCCGTGTCTAGCTTGACCAAATAAATAATATTAATACATTACAAAAGTATATTACCAAAGTTGAAGCATTCACTAATTTACCAGGCTTGCTTTGTTAATGTTGTAGCATACGAATAACAACTCTCAAACGTTGGATTATGATAACCAGAATGAACATCCACCAGATTCTCAAACGTCCACTTTTCTGGATATGTGATATTGCGCTGATATATTGAAAATGACGTTGCCAACTCATCAAGAGTTGAATCTTCAAATAGGTCAGGCAGGACACGGAAATCGGTGCCTTCTAAAAGTTGTAACTGGATTTCAATTAAATCAAGTGTCTTTATCATGCATAGTAAAGCAAGATCCGTGCGCTGTGGAACAGGAAGAGTTGTGAATGAGATGAATGATTTGACTAAGACTTTGAAGAACGTGAACGTAAAGTTTTCAGCCATTGAATCTAGAAAAAAGATATACCTACTGTGTTAGCTTAGAAATGTAGTAATAAATACAACCAATTATACCTTTGAATTCATTGCAAGGCCAGAATAAAGTTTCTAAGGCTTTTAGTCGACGGGTCATATCAGAACTCAGTAAATCAAGGACAACCAAGTTAACAGCAACGTCGTTTGTCAAGAACTTTTTTAAAAACAGTAATTGCGCTTTTTGTTTAAGTGCTGGCGTGCCATACTTCACACAACTGACCAGAGTCTCTGTGCCGACTTCGTCTGGGCCATCTCCAATAGTTTGTGAAGTAGTATTATTGCTGGCATTTGTGTTGGTTGTTGGAATAGAAGGCCCAGTCGACGACGACGAAGGCTGTTGGTCTGCCACATTATTCTCAGGGTTCCTAGTTTCTTCATCCACATCTGTGATCCGTTGGTTTTTCTTGTATTCTTTCCATTGATTCAACCGATGTGACCCAAGATAAAGTAGGACCTGTCCAAAGTTTATAACTAAAAACGATTGGAATAGAACAACGGAGGATGTAACAAACAATCCTACGAGTGGCGGTAGTGGTGCTGAGCGATATGGATGGCTGCTATCGCTAAAGAAAAGCGTGATCAATTTACGGTAATCCATCTGTGCTTCGTTATGGTTATTTTATAGTGTCATATCAGATTGGTTTATATCGTTTCACTTGGAATATGGTGAATAGTTGTGATTTTGGACTGTTGACCTAGTGATGAAGAAAATAAGCAGAACGAAAACAAATAAATGAATTTCCTAATTCGATCTTTATTTTCATTTTTCACGTTCTCAGTTTATTTTTTTGTTTTTTTTCTTCTTGTTTTCGTGTTTTATTTGACTTTTTTTCTTCTTATCCCAGTTCCTCGTTCTCTTTCACAATCAGCATCAAATCACCAAGTAATACAATGGCCTTTCAAGTCAAGTTTCTATCTTCAAACGCAACTGCTCCTACCCGAGGCTCTGCTTCTGCCGCAGGTTACGATCTTTACAGGTAAAAATATGATGATCCATATCCACTGTCATTATTTTTTGTATATTAACTTTTTTTTTTTTTCAAGCGCTGAGGATTTTACTTTATCAGCTCGCGGTCGCGGACTTGTAGCCACCGATATCAGTATTGCAATTCCTGAAAACACCTATGCACGCGTTGCTGCGCGATCTGGACTTGCTGTTAAGCATGGCATTGATACTGGTGCTGGTGTCATTGATTCTGACTACAGAGGCCATGTAAAGGTACTGTTATTCAATCATTCTGATGTTGATTTCGAGAGTAAGTTGTTTATTTGACTTGGATCCCGGTTGTTATCTGTGTATTAACCATGAATTTTTTGTTTTTCACTGATTAGTCAAGAAAGGTGATCGTATTGCTCAGCTTATCATTGAGACTATCATCACTCCTGAAGTTCAGGTCGTCGAGGCCTTAGACGAAACTGTGCGCGGCGCAGGTGGATTTGGAAGCACTGGTGGCTTCGGATCCAGTAAATAGAATCATATTAGATATTAAACAAATGTCAATTATAAGAATATAAAGTAATAATTAATATTGAAGATGCTTGTAGAATATTTGATTATATTATATACTATTATCGTTTTTTTTATTTTGATTCTTTTTTTTTTTGGTATTATTTTTTTTATTTTTCTATATCTTTCTTTTTGTTCATTTTTTACTTGCATAGTTGAATCTCGTCAATGAGATCACCACCAAGTTGCTCGATTTCCTCTAGTATAGCTGGTTTATTTAGCATGACCATTGGACGCCCATTAGTACCTGTGGCAGCAGCCTTCTTTTTGCTAGGTTGCCCTGAATTCACAACTGGAATTGTATTGTAACCAAGATTCACTTTGAATGGCTTCGGGTCAACAACATCGTGATGCCAGACACCTCCAATGATACTAACTTGAGTCTTTGCATCAAGCGTGCCTCGGAAAAAAATGATGGAATCTTTGTACTTTTCACACAGATCTTCAAAGAAATTATCAACAGGGTTGGCAATTCGAATAGCAAGCTCTTCAATTCCTGCTGGGAACGATGCAGTGATTTGCAGATTTTTGTATTGCTGGCGCTTTTTCGATGCACTTGAATGTGACGATTTCTCAAGGTACTGAGGATCTTGAACGTGGATCACGATATCATAGTCGCCCAAAGACGGCTGGAATATGTGTGTAATCTTTTCCTTAGCAGACAAGGCTGGAATGGATATCACATGGAAAGCAGCACGAGCCAGCGCAGTCATACGCGAAGCGACCACCTTGCCCTTAGGAGAGGCAGATGTGCTCTGTGTCCAAGTCACGCCCGTAATATCGTTCTTTGTCGCTATGAAAAGTGGTGCATGTGTAAGTGCTGGGTCAGCGACTCGTTGTTTGGCAAAGCTATCCATTAGCTTTCTGTAAGTAGTTGCATCCATCTGTGTACCCTCAATTATAGACAATTTCTGATCACCATCACGCGAACGGTCTGAAACTTTTTCAATATCCAAAATTAACGGGTCATCACGCCAGTTCCAGGTGGCCAGGAACTCTAATGTGCGAGTGAACGCTACTGTAGGAGACCCAGGCGGCAAGTAAGGTGCGGAATCCAAAAACGGCTTCAGTGCAATCAACTCAATAGCCTCTTGCGAGATTTGTGCGGTCAGTAAATGGGCATTGAACCAAGCTTTAACGAGACGAACTGCAGCTGAATAGAATGGGAATCGCTGTGAAAGCGTTTGTATATTGCGTGTATGGGAAATGCAAGACAGATATTTCTGCTTGTAGACAGAGGTCAAGTCAGTATGCAATTCCTTGTCCAAGCGGGTATACAGTAAAGCATCACGCTCCGTAGCAATGCGTAGCCGGAAAGCAAATCCATCATTGCTTAGCACCTGTAAAAACCCAACCTCGTTCGGACCTCCGCGTGGCATGTAGTCAACTTCGACACCAGCATGAGCACGATAGGTACCAGCCGACTTCTCGTTAAGAAGCTTTTCAATTTCCAATAAAAATGACACTTTAAGCATCTCAACAGCATTAATATCATCCGTCCACTTGCTTGAAGTTTCGAATTCAATAATACCTTGGCCAATACAATCGTCAGCAGAAAGATCAAATGGAGCAGGCAAGCTGAGTGCAGAATCTCTGAGTGATGAGCTTGCTGCATACACAGCATGCACATGAAGAGGTAGCTCGCTAAGCCCCAAGATAAAGTTGGACAGCTTTTGGAATGCTATTGACTTTGCTCTAAAAGGCTCACGCGAACTAACTGTAATTGCAGAACTGGGATCAGGGAGTACACGGAGGAACTTGTCGAGCTCAAAACGTAAGGTAGATGCCATTTCGCGGCCCAAGTGTCTATCGATTAGGAATTGGCAGATGGAGCTTACAATAAGCCTATGAGGAACGGGAGACCAAGCCACAGTTTCCCTAATAGAACCGTCCTGGAAACGACGGGTATCTGCTTTCGATCCCCAGAAATTACGGAACGCTTTTATTTCCTCAGTATTATCTGCTGAGGGACCAAAGGTGATGAGTTTCTCAGCTTCCTGGTCGTCGAGAATAAGACCAATCAGAACGTAATCGCCATGTTTGACTTCGTACATCCGTCGACGATCTAGACCCCAATGTGGTGTTTCTTTTGTCAGCAAGGCAATCTCACGCGCTCGAACACCTAGACCCTGGTATAGGATGCGGTGCAGTTTGGTTGTAAAGTACTTTTTGTAAGAAGGGTATTTGATTTTCTCAAACGGCGTATACGAAAGGTCTTCATCAGGAATAGGTAAATCCAGTCTAAATAGTTAGCAAGAGTAAAGGAACAAAAATTAAAAAATCAAAAAATAAATCAGCATACTTAAAGTAAGAATCAAAGCGCAGTTCTGGGCTGGTAGTATTTTTAAGGAAAATGGAATCGAAACGGTCTCGAACCACATCAGATAGAAGATCACAGGTTATAGTTGACTCATGGCGCAGATAATTGTAACTCCAGGTTGACATGTTGAATAAAATGTTTAATTTATATTCGCGGTCGACAATTACTGGAACTCCAGTATTGAAGTCGGAAGGCTCATACTTTGCGGAAGACTGAGAAAACATGAGTTTTCCTAGTGTGAAATCGTGAGCTTGAATATACTGCAGAGTTGCTTTAAACAATTGGTAGCTGGAGTATCCAGTAAGCAGGACACGGGAACCTTGGGGTGAACCACCTTTGAGCAGGATTGCCATGAGCATGGACCATTCAAAATGACCAAACCCACCCTTTGCTGGGGAGCTGGCAAAGCCACGCTGATACAACCAAAGTCGACCTAATTTACAAGCATCACGGAAGCCAGGGCAATCAGAGGCTGCTGCATGGAGAAACTTCAGGTATGGGGATACGGTAATGTCAGCTAGGATAGCGGAGTTGTACAGTACGGTTGGGGGTAAAAGACCCGGATCAGAGGACTTCGGAAGCTGGACACGAATGGCATTTCGGTCAAGAGCAAGTTTCTTAGGATCAAAGACTCCTTCAGGAATCGAGACTGAGATGTAAATGACGGATTTTGTAGAGGCAAAATGAAAATCGCCCTTACCGGTGGCGGAAGAGACACGAAGAACAGGTCTCAGAGGATCATCATTGATGTACTTATAAGTGAAAAGAAAGGGGAGGTTTTGAGAGGCAGCAACGGCCTGGAGCTGAGAAGCTAGATATGCTAAATAGAATGATCGTTTGTGAAAATAGCGGTAGTTTAAAAAGTCTTTATCTTGAATAATAGAGGAGGGCATTAGCAAGGTGAGATCGATAGAATTGCCATTTGGCTGTTTGATGGCAGTTTTAAGGGAAAAACCACCCACGACGTTGATGTTTTCTGGGGCAAGATACTGGAACTTGTATTTTATGTCTCTTGCAGGTTTTGGGTTGGAGAAAGGAATGGCAATTTTGGGGGAAGCCTGTGAAATTAGGTCTTCAGCTTCGGTCAGAGATAAAAGGTCGGTTGGTGCGACGTCCTGTATGAGAGAGTGGAGTTTATGGAGAACTTTTTCGATTTTCTTGACGTGCTTGTCGGACGGATTTACAGTAGCCAGAAGCTCGTCGATCTGAAGTTTGAATATGTTGGACTTGAATAGTTCAGAAGTTTCTCGCGCTATCTGAACTTCCTGAGCAGAGAGTGAATGTTGGGCATTCTTGACAGACTTTGAGGGCTCTGAAGGTTCTGATCCTTCTGATCCTTCTGAAACTCCAGAATGTTCAGAGACGTCAGAGGCATCAGAGGCATCAGAGGCATCAGAGTCGGAGCCATCGTCGGATTCGAGATCGGCCAGCGTCGGTTCCTTAATGGCAGATTTGGCCAATTCAGAGGGCACCTCTTCTCTCTTTCGCTTAGCCATTTTGTCGTCGGTGAAGGGTGTATGAAAATTATGATCGATAGACGCGCGGTCACGAGAAGAAGTACACAATTTTTTTTTTTTCTTTACTTACTTGTCAGTGAATAAATTTTCATTGTTTGGTGTCATGTATGGTGGCCAGATTGGGAGATTGAGTTACCCGGGTAAAGGTATTATTAGTAATATATGATAAATTATATGTCAATGATGAGTGAGCTTGATGTAATTATGTTAGTCATAGTTTGTCATTTCTGAGTAACATTTTATAATGTAACTATTTAGTCATGATTACTAATAGTCTTTGTTAATTATATCTCATAAATTACAAATTTCACGTGGTGTCATTCATTTTCAAAACGGTCACTTGCCCCTCTCCGCGTTTCTCTGGTTACCCGCGATAACGCAAAAAGCAAAAAGGCCCTTTCTAGCCGCTATCAACAAAATTAAGCAACAACCCTTGTTCGTCGCCGTTTTATCGGTTTTGGATAGCCCTAGCCCTCATGCAAGTTATATTTGATTTGCCAATTGCTTGGATTGATCAGGTATGCATTTGCAGATATCTGCAATGCAATGTAAATCGTGAGGCTCTAACGGTTGGTTTTGGGTTCGTATAACGTATAACGAGTTAACGTTTTTTTCGTTTTTTGATTCTTAATATTTTTTTATCAAAGTTTTTATGAGTATTTTATGATTTTCTGCTTTTTTTTTTGAAACGTTGAACTTTATTCTTAAAGAATCTGGAAAGTAGAAGACATGACAAACGAATTTCCTTTCCTATTCGCTTTTAACTGTTCAGCAGACCATTCGAAACGGATCGCATAGAGGTTAAATATGCAGCCATCTCTTAGCTATAGTAGCAGCAGTTCATAAGACGTTACGGATGATCAGAATCACCAAATCTAGGGTCTCTTCTTATCTAGACTTTTAAACGTTTTGTATTTAGTCCTCTTCTTTGGAGAAGACCTGGAGAAGTTATGCATCTGCAAACCACTCTGATAACGGTCCTGATAACTCTAAGTAACCAATTGAGTAGTGATGAGCAGCTGTCTGTACCCTATAATTGGATAATTTACTAGTTATGATAAGTCTTTTAAGTTTGATAAAGGTCATAAAGTTGATAAGTTTGAGATTTTTGATAAGTTTGGTCTGGCTGGACATGTGAAGCCCGTTAAAAACATTCAACTAAATAATGCCAAGTAAATTAGATACAGACCTAAATGTGAATGAAAATTTCATGAACGTGAAAATTTCAGCTTCAAATCTCAGCACACCAAAAGCCCTGTTTAAGTCATTTTAACCCAACCTTCTTCTGGCGATTATTTCATATCACTAGACCTGCTAGACAGCGTATTCAGAAGTGTTAACAGGTCTGTTTAAACTCAGTTTACATGTGCAGGATATTTGTGACGTCAAAGTGCCTGATCTCAAACATAGTATATAATATAGGATATCTTATAGGGTAGATATATGAAATATGTGATATATAAATGTTTATGATATATGTGATATATGATAGATATGATACATGCAGTGGTAATCAACCTTGAAAACCAACTATTAAAACAAGTTTTAAACAGATTAGGCTGTATTTCTTCTCACCTCCTCTTAGAGGCATAATCACAAAGTATGTTCAAATAAAACTACCGCGTATATAAAACAACAACGGCTGTCACTCCGCATTGAATTCAGGTATCCTATATACTTTGTTTTATCCAAACTACCTCTCATGGTGAGAGGCTAAGAAATAGGGCAAGTCGCTTAGACTTGAGAGTTGGCTGATGGTGTGCTTTACCCCAATCAGTATATTCAATGTGAATTAGGAGGGGATTTCCCTTTGACCGTTTGAAGAACATTTAATACCCTTTTGCATAGGTGCATGCTTTTGAGTAGCAATGCTGATATTCAAGACTTTATGCAAATTGAATAAAACAAAAAAAAAACTACTGCTGTTTAGTAGCTTTCTTTCAACACTTTACTGGTATTTATTAAATGTAGAAATTAAAACTTTTCAATTTTTTAAACTTGATCAAAACGGTCAATCCAGATCGACCTAGTACTGGCTTAAAAAGTAAATAAACCGTTTCTTAAACAGTTCAATTGCATTCAGGTTAAAAAAAAGTTTCTTGCTTAGAAAGGGCGTGGGCTGCTTAGAGGTTGGGTGCCTTGATAACCCTCTCCAGGTCAGGTGAAAAGGTCTCCAAGTGCCCGCGAGAAGGGCAAGAGCAGATTGTTTCTAATCTTATCTGCGTATCAAGCCAACGAAAACCTTTGATTTGATTGCAACTCATCACTGTCACCCATATCGCCAAGCTTAAGTTATAATCTTCTTTGAACTCTTGCTATCCACTAGATAAGCTAAATTATTGTCATTCACCATCATTACCATTGTGTAGATATCGCATCCATTATCATAGGCCGCAGCAGTTAGGACCAACTTTCACGAAGTGTAACAGCGTTAACATTGATATCACCAGCATTAAAATCCGCTCAAAATGAGCGTTCTCAGTTATTTACTATAGTACGCTCTTGTCCCCAGAGTGATTTACCAAAATACCTGTAATACAAAATAGATTTTCATGTATAACACATATATGGGTATGTAGGAGCATGTATGGACAAATATGGGCCTAACCAAGCATGAATGGACATACCTAGGCATGTATGAACATATGTATACACAAAGCAGATACAAATTATACACCAAACCGACACGAATGGATATTTAAAATATCAAGAATCAAAAAGTCAAACGGCCCCACTATACCCAAGTTCGTTATCAGCATCGTCAATTATTGGCTAGCAGATATAAGCGCTGGATTTGACTCTCTGTGTACGTTTGGGCTTTCAAACAGGAAACCAGTCTGCTGCTACTGTCGGTGCTACTGTGCCTACTGTGCCTACTATGCCTCCTGTGGCTGTTAATATTAACAGAGTCTGGTTTAACCAGTATGGCGAAACAAACCCTAAAACGACACAGTACATTATAGAGAATTAAATAAGATAAATAAAATGGTAAATAAAGCAACTATAATGAAGAGGCAAACATTTACAGCAGGTTCTGGTTATTTATCAGTATAATGTGAGTTTTCTGGGGGGTTTTTTTTTTTGTTATTTCTGAACGGATCGCTTAAATTTCATTGGAGTCATGGAGTCAAATAGGTGATTATTGGAGTTATGAATTGGAATTCATGGGTAGGTAGGTCACCACCATGTTGTTAAAAACAACAATGAAAATAATATTTACCAAACGCCAAACGCCAAAGTAAAACGTAGAGACCCTAAATCAGCGTCAAGCAGGTTACTGAAAAAATAATAAAAAAGTGAGTTAGTGAAGGAGTGCTGCTGATAATTTTCCTACTTTCCGGTATGATTTTACCATTTATACAGATTTTTTATCAGTTCTACTGGATTTAACTGGGCCTGATTGTTTTTTTCCAGCTTAGCTGATTCTGCACAACTTCTTTATTACAATTATTTAATATATAAATTTATATGCGAACGTAATTAGGAGTCTTAACAGGCTAAACTAAAAGCAGCATGCTTGTGAGCCGACAGAAGCGGCATACCAGAGATGAAATCAATAACACAAAATTGATAAAATAATAATCATAAGATGGTTATATAGAAATAAAATAAAGGAACTGAAAATAATAAGAATGGTAATAGATGGTAAATTATTGAAAATAATACATGACATGAAATAAAATAATGTAAAATCGCAAAGGCAGGCAATCGTGACGGAAGGTGGGGAGTTGTTGATGTGAGAGTTTGTATTGGTATCAATAACCATGTGTACGAAAAATAGCATGGCATAGCATATCAGCAGTTGGTAAGAGTTGGTAAGAGTTAGTAAACGTATTAGCACTACAAATAAACACGAATTCACTATTCTTAATAGAGATATTAAATACAAATTAAGGCATACATTTAATACACACTCAACATTCTATTCTGTAACCATGTACACTGAGCCCTGTATAAATTTCATCTGTTGACCCAAACCTAACGTGCCTTTGCCAATCCTTTAAAACAAACGCTTCGTAATCGCCAACTGCCGACTATGATTGCTTACTGGTTAATAAGGGCAGATTGACTGCATCATTTAGTTGAGATGCTTAATTCTTGGTACCTTTTGCGTTTAATTAACTGTGTTGATGTTTTAACGTCTCTCCACTAAGCTTGCAGGCCATATTCTTGGATTTTATCATAATTTCAACTGTTATTACTTTGCCGTTTCAACTACTTTACCGTTCCTATTCCTATACATTCGGCCTATTACTTATTTACGAACCCAGTCAATATTTATTAGATCTGTTGTAGAGCTACGTTTGTATAGATTAGCATATAACTAAGAACATGACCCAATGTCCATCTTCAAACGTCCACAGTTATGTCTCTAGCACGTTCTACTTGATTCAGATCTGGTCTGCTTTTTTTTGTTTTCTATATGTCTTTAATTATTCTATTGATCTGTTAAGGTTTCGATGGCTCAGAGTTTTCCATGGCATACATTTGAGCCCTTTGTATCCTGTCAAACCAAATATCAAGCAAGTGCATTTCTAGTTAAGCCCTGTTATCCTATCGTTTGTTCTCGTTTTCTGTTTGCGAGGTTTCCCTTCTAAATAAATGCTTTTCTAATCTATTGTTGTCCTATCGTTCGCTCTCGTTTATTTGACATGTTTTCTACTAAAGTATTTGAATAAATATAAAAAAAGCTTTGAGTATCAGATTATTATCTTTTTAGCGTTTTTCGCATGTTGTTTTTATTCTTCATCCAATATACTGCAGAAAATGTATGGCATTTATCTGTATACTCATAAATGTGCATATCCTGAGTATTAAAAGTATTGATATACTATTCAAAGGGCTCCAGGTATTCTTTAAAAACGTGTATCTACTAGTCGGCAGTGTTTGAGCATGTATCAGTAAGTGTATATGAACTATGATTTAAAAAAAGAGCTCAATTGGCCAGCTTTTTCCAATTTAAATGATTTGTCAATGGAAAACCATGATATATATCCTGATTTCAGATCTGTTAGGTCAACGATGGAATTTAAATACAAAATTACGAAATTAAGAAATTCGCTGATATTAAAATACTAAAAGCAGACGATAAAATAAAAATAAATAAAAAAAATAAAAATTAAAACGGAAATATGTGACAGGAAACCGTTGGGTCACGTGTGAATACGAGTCCCATTTTCTTTCCATTTTTTTCTCTACAATGCGTGCGCTAAATGCCAATCGATTATTGGCCATCGAACTTTACTAGGGAAATCTGATTTTACCTGACAAATGGCTGACACATCAGAACTTTTGAGGGCTTTTTTTTACTGGTAGCAAGAACCAATTTGTACAGAGTCACGTGGGTCGGTTGAAAATGCGCAAATCTGACTGCACCAACTATCTGAGGGTTCTGATTACCGTCTTTAAGAATAAAATATTATTATTATTATTTCATTTAAATGTTAAAATGAAATAAAATAAAATAATAAAATTATTTGCTCTCTGGTTTGTAGGAAATTTGGTGCCCCAATTACGGATAGCTGTAATGTCTTTGTATGGCATTTTTACCTCATTAATCCAAGTCCATTGTTAGAGACCTAATCGAAGACCCTATCGAGCATCTAGTTCAAGTCCTAAGTCTTAGTCCTAAGTCTTAGACTCAAGCCTCAATCTCATCTCACACCTGCATGGCACTCAAGACAATAAGCTTCAGACTTGATTCATCCATCTCTTTCATCTTAGTTCATTGGCTCCGCAAGTTTATCTCTAACGTAGCAATTCCCATAAGTTGTTTACGTGCTGAACAAGGTTTTTGAATACTACTACATTGAGTGAACAATGTGAATAATATTAAAAATATCATCATTCTTATTTTTTTGCATTTAATAAACGCTATGGCGGTGGATTGGCATGCACGACTACGACCATCGCCGCCTTCAGTACGACATTCTAGCTCATCTTGGTCTTGAGAACTTACCAGTGCTGGTTTAAATGAACCTCCAAGCCCAATATTATTAATTTTAATTTTAATTGCAATCACACTAAGCGCAATAAGCATAACATAGCGAGACCCCACACAAAATGAAAGATATAGCATTAGTACGCACAGTCACATATGTATAAAAAGTTCCGGGTGGGTATGACTAACATTGGTGTGCAATATTCAAAAAAAGTATTGCTATTTAAAATTCAATCACCTATATCACCTCGAACTATACCTCGAACTATACCTCGAACTATAACTACCAGTAGCTCGGATGTGGTGTGTATTTAAGACAATTCCGGCATCAAAAAGCCAAGGAATGAGACCTTTCAAGACCTGGTTATCTGGAATAGATCAGTATCAATACAATTAAACTAAAATTAAAAAGAACAATGGTAGAAATCAACTAAAGAAAACAGGTGCTTGCTTTATTCTTGAACTGCTTGCACATTATAGCATTATTGTGCGAATGTCCTCCACTTGCTAAACCTGGACCCGCCTTTCTCGTTGGCTTCCATAGAACAGGTTAAAGCCCCAATATTGACAACATTCACAACACTTGCGGGTATGCACTTGAACCGAATAGACTAAAATTAGAGAGCCAGTAGTTAGATACTCGAGGACTGGAGGGCTACGGGATTACGACATGACTTTTAGAGAGACTAAAAAACAAAAATCAACGCATAATTTCTTCTCTTTTCATTATAAGTAGAAAAAACATTCAACATAAAAAGGCGACCTACCAAGAAATGGCTAGAAGAAGGAAGCAAAGAAAAGCAAAAGGAAAAAAAAAAAAAGTGTATGAGCAAGAGTGAACACATAATAATCAAAAAGTGACCCACAATTTTCTATGGATTTGGATTTTTTTGTGGGTTGGTTGGTATTTTGACATTGTGAATTTACATTCTAGGAAAATTTATTCTCTATCAAGTAGGCAAATTAAAATGAAAAAAAAAATAAATAAATGAAGTAAATATAAAAATAAAAATAAAAACCAACTAATGTCAATAAGGCAAGTCTTAATGAACATACATGGAGGTTCTCTAAAAGTGACCTAAAAGAGATGCAAAAGCTCATCGAACAATGGAGGTATCTAAACAGGCAAACCCAGAGAAGAGAGTTTGGAAATGCTAGAAACAGGTCTAAGCCTGGGCAAATTATACAAAATGGGCTCTTCAAGCATAGTTAGACCAAGTGATCAAGTAAGACAAGACACTAGATTTCGGTCTAGTTTGTCTAGAGGGTCGTCGGAGATTGAGGAGGGGTCTTGTCTTGTCTTGGGGGGTTTCTCTTCGAAGGAGGTTGAAATTATATTTTCGTGCTGGGATTATTAGCAAGCATAAAAATCAGCAGCTTACCAGATAATATCAATAACAAGACACAATTGGATAAACATTGTTGTATACAGACAAAAATAAAATTTTTTTTTTACCAAGCAAGGCGAAGAGCAAAAGAGCAAAAGATCGAAATGGATCAACAAGCCGAAGAGAGAAACCTGAGCAATGCAAGTGGCAAGCGAGATATGGCGGGCTGAGAAGTGATAGCAAGGCTTTTCGGGAAGTAGGCAAATTGGAAGGTAAGTAAATGGACTAGGCAATCCCAGGAAGCCTTAGTCTGTTTTAATTATTTTTATATCGATACATTCATGTATGTTCAAAAGAGAAAATAAGTAGATAATAATAGATCCTAAATCAATTTCAAAGGCTCCTCGATATCACTGAATGGGTAACACAATCAGGTGTACATAATACAAAATTAAAATGAAATTTAATAATAAAGAAAAACATAATTAAGGATATCGTTGCAGACAATTACAGTATTCTCACCAATACAGCATGTCGTTCACCATTAAAGTAAGTGCGGTACAAACAATAGGGAAGGATGCTGATGATATCCAAGGGAAAATAAATAACAAACCCAAAGTCATTCCCCATATTTTGTTAACTTTAGAACTTATTAATCTTCTGATCTCAAGAACTTACGACTTTCTGAACTTTGTAGAGTAATTAAACTCGGTAACGATATAAACTTAAACTTGAAAATACTTATCAATACCATAAAGCAAAAGTGAAAGAGTGGATTTCCAAGCTTCTACCTCTCTATTGTTTAGATTATTTTAAGAGAACAGGCGTGTCCAGAGCATATTTTTGTAAATAAAATATAATAATTAAATACATAAAATAGAAACCATCCAAGATAACGTTACAAAAGATGAGGGAGTTGTATGAATGCTAAATTGACATTGTATTTATGGTTAAGACATTATGTCGTTGGATCAAGGTATATTTATTGGTTATAATGTTATTTGAGAATTAAAATAGACTTGAATGATTTACTTCATGTCTCATTCAATGCATATTAGTTTGTCACAATCCTTCAAAGCAGCGTAATATGTGCCATATAAGATCACTGGCTACCACCCTCTAAACAGCCCAAGGTAGCAACAACCACAAATTACTCCTCCGCCAATGTTCATCAAACCTAGTTGGAGCTATAATCCAACAGAATCGGCTATTACTCCTGCAACGACAGCATGCAAATAAAAAGGGCCCAATATATAGACTACTCGTATTTCCATTTGAAAATTTTTTAGGGAATTGCAATAACTAGTAAAGTTTTTGGCCGGAATCGACCTCATCATTTCACTCTTACTTATTTCTACACCATACACGACATGTACACGCAAATATGGAGACCGCAAATCATGAATCCTAAGCCCACGATCGAGAACTAATCGGACTGGCCTAGATTTCTGGCAAATCCCCTGTGTGTGATTCTTTTAAAGTATTTGAAATTTATATAAAATATAAAATATTCAGTATATACAGGTTAATTATATTTTCAAGTGGCATTTTGATATACCAAGTTGCAATCAGCAATGCGTGCGCGCGTAGTTCTACTTGTGTATTTGTGTGTATGTATGTATGTACATGTCTAAGGTCTCTATCTGGTTCCTTTTGAAAACCCTCAAATCACATTCAAGCACCGGTAACATTATATTGAAAACGCCGTCAATTGGAATGAATATGATGATATTGACGGCTGGGTCCTCTTTTTTTTTGGGTTTTTTTTATATCACATAGATTAATCTTTTGATGTTCCATATATCGCAAATGTTTATTTAATTTATTTAATTTATTTAATTTATTTAATTTATTTAATTTATTTAATTTATTTAATTTATTTAATTTATTTAAATTACTCTGATTTGTATTTGAATTATTTGAATTGTTGATTATTTTTCTATTTTCATTTATTTCAGTTGTGTCATGTGCGTGGTCCCTCCCTTTTAGCAGGAAAAAAGGGTCCAGATGTAGGCTGATAAGTTGTTTTTGCGCAGGCTACGGCCGTTGTTGGTAAGAGTGGATTGGGTAAAAAAGCCAGACCACCTGCAGGTGTAAGTGCATGTATTTGTTGGTTACAATTACAGGTGCAGCGTTTGCATATTGTACAGAGCAGGCAGGTAGATAGTTAGTAGTCAAGAGTTAGCAGGAAGAAAGCAAGGATATACTATGCCATGTGTACAGGTCTCTCTTTTACGAATGATTCTTACTAACTATTACCTACTTAGTTGCTATATGATTGATTTCATAATTTCATACGGGTTATGTTTTGTGCATTTTGGGGTTCATGCTGTCTTGATTTTTCTTGGTTATTATTTTAATTTTAATTTCTATTATTCTGACGATTTCTCGTTATAACTTCGGTCATGATAAGACCGAAAGAAAGAAAAATATATACATGTATACACAAAATGGAAACTCCAAGTCTTGCTGGCTATTTAGATAACCGCTCCAGTAATCAGCATTCAATTGAATTTCCAATTTCTAGATTCCTCCAGAATGGTTCAAAGTAGCACAGCCCAACCTGACCTTCACTGGACTGGCGATATGTCTCCCAGGATGAAATCCTTTGGCCATCTAATCTCATTTACTACCAAAAAGGTATATAGTTTGTTCATCATGAATATACCAATATCCAGTTTAGAAATCTCGGCATCTCAACTCCTCAAACCTCACTTCGCCATGTAACACCTTAAACCACCCTCAATTGGGGTCAGCGATCCCGCTCATTTCCCATATCTATACTTTTTTTGTAATCATCCAAAGAGCCTAGGCCAACCATAAGCCCACACTCAAGTAGATGCGCGAAAACCCCACGAAACCTACTCGTTAAATAAACAAAAAAAAAAAAAAAAAAAGAATACCGGAAATAATAATCATATGAAGCTGATAATTAAGTAATAGCAGTGAAAATAAGAGCATATAATAACAGCAAATTATATATTATACTACTACCATTACATGTGCAGTTTACGGCGTGTGAAAAAAAAAAAAAAAAAAAAAAAACACACATTTCGGCTCAAACAATCCCACATCTTGAATATAAACCAGTATTTGATAGTATCTATGGCTATAGCCATAGACATGGCTTTGATATGGCTCTGGCCATGGCTAGATCAATCCAATCAACACCTTGGAAGTTGGTGGTGGCACGCAGATCTTTTATCCTAGAAAATGTACCTGAAGAACAAAATACCCATCTTGGTGCTTAAAGGAAAAAAACGGCAGTCTGTGTTAGTGGATATTGTCAAGTTGACTGGTGGAAACTTGACAATCACCTATTAATTATGGTCCTTTTCTATTATAATTATTTCAATTCTTACTACTACTCTAGCTTGGACATGAATTCACCATCTGTGCGTGCTCAAAATCCAAGCTTGAATAATTGTAAAAACCTCATGCCAAAAACAATGAAACCAAGACTCAAGTCATCGAGAAAAAAGTTAAGAAATCAAGATGAAGATTTTTAAAAGACCTATAATTCTAATAAATAAATGAAAAAAAAAAAAAAAAAGTCTCGCCATCTCAGCACCAACGTTTTATGTGCCCTACATTTAGAGAAACGACGTAGGCCATCTGCCTAGTTGACTATACTTACCTTACTTGCCTACTTGCCTTACTGGCCTACCTGACTTTACTGCTCAAGGACTGCCTAGATCGGACGAACCTCTGATTGATTCACGAAAGATGACAAAAACAACTGATTCCTTGACAGAACTTTGTTAGCATGCTTATTGCGAAATGAAAGCAAAACTCAGCTAGCATGCTAGTTACTCGATAATTATCATTATGAGAAAAAAAAATAATAAAAAAATAAAGAGTCAGGACTAGTTAATTGTAGACGTAGCAGTAGGTAGTCATCAATAACCCACCTTCATCATCCAGTATGTATAGGGTGATATGAATTTTCAAGTGGATCATTGATTGGTACTGTTAAATGAGCCATTCAGATAGACATAAATGATTTGGGGAACAGGGTAAACACACGTGACAGAATACCCGGATCAGGCTTACCCTGATCCATTTCCCACCATTCCCCAACCCACGTCATTTCTACGAAGATTGTGTGTGTGTCTATGAGGAAGATTGACAAAAACCACTACAACCTCTCAGTGACCCATGGACCCCCATTAGATTGCCTATTTCAGAGTAACAGACCACATCAAGCATTTTTACCACCTAATTAGGCCATGATTGGGACTTGAATGGGACCCAAAAGAAAATAAAAAGCAGAAAAAGAAATATGGTACTTTTTTGGATAGTTGGACAGAAAAAAAAAATTAAAAAGAAATAAATCAATAATATAACTGTAGGCAGTGTAGGGTGTAGAGAGAGAGAGGGTAAAAAAAAAAAAAATATGAAAAAATATGGAAAAAGAAAAGTCATTTAAAAGGTTTAAAAAAAGTAATTTAAAATATAACCTTTTTTTTTTTTTTTTTTTTG